>DF361545.1:0-14496 GCA_000787875.1 Solanum virginianum | reverse complement strand
GTGACCTCAACCGACATAAGTAAGACCAAGTGAGCTATTACTTGGAATCCCAATGAAATCCCCTCATCGGTAAAGAGGTGGTCTACTTGTCAAAGGTAAACCATACTTCACCTTATGGGCATCCCCATTTAGTATGAAGCAACCTTCCTTAAGGGCATCCCCTTTTCGGGTAGGATTTTCACATATAGCATATCATATCATATAGTTTCTTCTCCTTACGAGCATCCCCATTTCAGAGGTAGCTTTCCTTACGGGCATCCCTATTTCAGAAAGGAACCTATGCTAGCCATATAGTTCAAGGAAAGAGAGCGGAACCCTCATTCCATCGGTGCTAAGTCATCCCCCAAGAATACTTATACGTATATATATGTCCATACATGTTTTCAAAAGACAATGGTCATTTTCAAAACCATTTCAATGCATTCTTAGTTTTAAAAGCCAAAACATAATTTCATAGTCAACATACCCAAGCATAGGAATAGCCCATTCATATACAAAATGGTGTAAGCACCCAAAATGCTCAAAGAGTCATATTTAATAGACATGTATGTGATCACATCTTGTCATAGCCAATATCTTATCGAAATCATATCATATAATAAAAATTGGGCTTAACCCACTTCATAATTTCCATAAATTCTCATGAACGTGGATGTATATGCTATGAAGGACGTAAGAATGGCATGGGTAATAGAGATTCAATCTAAAATCAATAGCATAACATGAAATTGAAGTAAATACACCATTAAATCCATATTTAAATCCAACATAAGATCACCCATGCATAAACAAGTCTTAAAGAAGACATGCATATTTATAAATTCCATAAACCCAAGGTAAATTCTCATATAAGGATTTAAATCACCATGAAATCATCAAATAAACACTACCCATGCATAAATAGAATTTTAGAAATCATAGTATTCAAAACCCCAATTTAAAGTAAGCTAGAAATTCATAAAATTGCTTAGAAACAGTTTGGGACTCCTTGATAGGAAGGCAATCAAGGATCAAACCCACATACCTTCACTAAGATGAAGAAACCCTAAAGAAATTTGAAGAAGACTTGAAACCTAAGCTCAAATGTTGATATCCCAAGAGTTCCTTTTGTGGAAAGCCTTTGAGAGTGTTTTGAGAGATTCAAATTAAAAGGGATAGGTTTGAATATTTGAAATAGGTTTTAGGTCTTTAGATGACCTTAGAATAGCTTAGGAATTCCTAAAAGGCTAATAGAAATAATCGAATTTATGATAACGCCATTAACGAATCGAAGTAAAAATTTACAAAAGTCACTTGATTGGAGAGTAAATGGTCTGTGTGGCATTACATGGTCTGTGTGGCATTACATGGTCTATTTACCTTCCTGTGAACCCACATTTAGATAAATTTTTCAGAAATTTTGATCTTGAACTAACACTTAGAATTTTTTTGCACGAATCACCAAAAGGACCAATAAATGACCCTTGTGGAGCCAGACGGTCTGTGTGATGCTCCCATCACCCCAACCTTAGGAAAAATTTGCAAAAACGTTACGAGACGGTGATTCCATACTTCGAATATTCTTCCCTCTAGAGATTTCATGGAAGGCCAAACGGCCCATCACGCACCACACAACCCGTGTGGTTGGTCATTTGGCCTCACTTAGCTCCAAAGAAAGGGCTCCAAGCCTAGGCCACCCTACAGCTCCTCCACATGGCCCATGAAATGTCACACGTCATATGTGGGGGTACCAGTGAGGTATGCCTTAGTTTGAAACTCCACCTCAAGGCCAACATGCAAGATTTGAGGCCAAGTGTGGTCTCCCTTAAGGGCACACAGCTCGTGGCACCTCACACTAGCCGTGTAGTCTCTTTTGAGACACACTTGGTCCAAATCTTTGCCCGAAATGAGATTTCTCAAGGTCCAATGACTATGTATGAAATTTGAGTCATTACATCATCTCCCCCTTGGGAACATTTATCCCCGAATATGTAGGAACAAGGCTTGAAAGGCTTGAGTGAGAGCATGGAACTTTCAGACACAAGATACCATGCATAGTTCGTCATTAGAAGGTCACAAAGCCATTAGATCCCATTTCAAAATGAAATAAAATCATTCAAAACATCATAAAACTATTTTAATGCACATGAAAGCATGTAATACCATAAGACTCAAGAAAGAAAGAATTGGGACCAACAAGAAAGGAAGAACCTAATAGCTTAGGCTTGAGAAGATTGGAAAAGATGAGGATATCACTTTATCATGTCCAACTCCGCCTCCCATGTAGTACTCTCCACATATTGGTTCCTCCAAAGCACCTTCACAGATGCCACATCCTTGTTACGAAGTAGTTTCACTTATCTATCCAAAATCTTTTCCGGTACTTCCTCATAAGACAAGTTCTCCTTAACCTCAATACCCTCTAAAGGCACAATAGTGCTAGGATCACCAACCATCATTCTCAACATGGAAACATATTGGACTAGGTGAATAGAGCTCAAATCTGGGGGTAACTCCACCTTATACGCCACGTTCCCATTCCACTTCATAATTTCATAGGGGCTTATATATCGGGGACTTAGCTTTCCCTTCTTCCCAAAATGCATCACTCTCTTCATAGGTGAGACCTTCAAAAACACCCAATCCCTAACTTGGAACTCAAGATTGCTCTTCCTAGCATCCGAATAGGACTTTTGGCAACTTTGGGCCATCTTCAACCTCTCTCTAATCAACTTCACTTTCTCCATAGCCTCCATCACTAACTCTGTGCCAATCAAGGCCACCTCTCCTAACTCAAACCATTGCACTGGAGACCTACAACTCTTACCATACAAGTCTTTAAATGGAACCATACTAATGCTAGCATGAAAGCTATTATCATAAGCAAACTCAATAAGTGGGAGATAGTCATCCCAATTACCCTTGAAATCCAACACACAAGCCCTCAATATATCCTTCAAAGTTTGAATTTTCCTCTCAGCTTGTCCATCGGTTTGGGGATGAAAGGCGGTGCTCAACTTGACCTTAGTACCAATCCTCTTTTGAAATGACCTCCAAAAGTGAGAAATAAATTGGGTACCCCGATTCGATATGATATATCTAGGCACACCATAAAACCATACCTATTCCCGATTGTACAACCTTGCATAGTCTTGGGCACCAAAAGTAGTCTTAACATGTAAGCAATGAGACAATTTATTCTTCCAATCGACAATAACCAAAATGGAGTCAAATTGTTTCCGAGTCCAAGGCAACCCAACCACAAAATTCATATTTATGTCTTTCCACTTCCAAGTAGGAATCTCAATGTCTTGGGCCAACCCACCGAGCCTTTGATGCTCCACCTTTATATGTTGACAATTTGGTCATTCCAATACAAACTTGGCTATATCATTCTTCATACCATGCCACCAATACACCTCCTTCAAATTCTGATACATTTTAGTAGACCATGGGTGAATAGAATAATGAGAACTATAGGCTTCACTCATGATCACCTTTCTAAGATCATCCACATCTTGAGCACATAACCAATCTTGATACCAAAGTACACCATCTCCCCCTTGGGAGAAAACCTCAATATTCTTTTTTGGCTACCAATTTCTTCAATTCAACCAAGGATGGGCCTAGATCTTGCTTAGACTTCACATTAACAACCATCGAGGATTCGGCCCCATTTAGAACATGTATACTACCATCATTGGAATCGATTACTCTAACACCCAATCTAGCCAAACCATGAACATCCCTTACCAACTCCTTCTTCTCCTCCTCAACATGAGCCACACTCTCCATAGTAAGCCTACTAAGAGCATCTGCTACATTTACCTTGTTGGGGTGATATAGAACACTCATGTCATAATCCTTTAAGAGTTCCAACCTTCTCCTTTGTCTTAAGTGAAGGCCCCTTTGGGTGAAAACATATTGCAAACTCTTTTGATCAATGAAGATATCAACATGTACCCCACACAAATAATATCTCCAAATCTTCAAAGCAAACACCACAACCGCTATTGATCGGTGAAAACATCAACATGTACCCCATACAAATAGTGTCTCTAAATTTTTAAAGCAAAGACCACTAACGGCAACTCAAGGTCATGAGTTGGGTATTTATGCTCATGTACTTTCAATTGCCTTGATGCATAAGCTATCACCTTACCATGTTGCATAATTACACATCCCAATCCAATTCGAGAGGCATTATAATATACCATGAACCCATTCATGTCATTTGGTAGAGTCACAACCGGAGCCGATGTAAGTCGATCCTTCAAAGTTTTGAAACTCTTCTCACACTCATTTGACCACACAAACTTAGCCTTCTTTTGGGTCAACTTAGTCAATGGAGATGCAATGGACGATAACCCCTCAATGAACCTTCTATAATAACCCGCTAACCCAAGGAAACTTCGAACGTCCAAAGGAGTCAATGGTCTAGGCTAATTTCTTACCCCTTGGTCTTCTTCGGGTCCACCTTAATACCATCACTAGATACCACATGGCCCAGAAAGACAATTTCACCTAACAAAAACTCACATTTGCTAAATTTGGCATACAACTTCTTTTCTCTTAAGGTTTGCAAAACTGACCTCAAATGATCCATATGCTCACATTCACTATGGAAATAGATAAGAATATCATCAATGAAAACAACCACAAAACTATCAAGGAATGGCTTGAACACCAGATTCATAAGTTCCATGAACATGGTCGGAGCATTAGTTAGGCTAAACGATATCACCACAAAGTCAAAGTGCCCATACCTCATTCGAAATACCTTCTTGGGAATGTCACATTCCCTAACCTTTAACTGATTATACTCATAATAGATGTCAATCTTCGAAAAGTGAGTAGCCCTTCGAAGTTGGTCAAACAAGTCATCAATCCTAGGCAATAGGTACTTATTTTTAATAATAACCGTATTCAATTGCCTATGATCGATACACATCTGAAGAGATCCATCTTTGTTCCTTACAAATAACATCGGAGCACCCCATGGAGATATACTTGGCCTAATGAAACCCTTTTCTAACAAATCTTTCAACTGATCCTTCAATTCTTTTAACTTAGCCGGTGCCATATGACAGGGAGGAATAGAGATAGGTTGAGTATCCAATAGAAGATCTATGCCAAAGTCTACTTCCCTTTCAGGAGGAATACCGTGAAAGTCTTTGGGAAAAATGTCCAGAAACTCATTCACCACCGAGATAGATTTAAGAGTAGGCAATTCGGACTCCACATCCTTAACCCTCACTATATGATATATGCATCCCTTGGAGATAATCTTTTGAGCTTTGAGGTAGGAAATAAATCGATCCTTAATAGCAGAATCATTCCCCTTCTATTTAAGAATGGGCTCACCAGGAGGTTGGAACTTGACCTTTCGGGTTCTACAAACTATAGAGGCATATGATGCATGCAACTAATACATTCCAAGACTCACATCAAAATCGTACATTTCAAGTTCCATAAGATCATATGGGAACACCTTACACAACACAAAAATAGGACAACCATGATAGACCCTACGTGTAATAACAAATTCACTCACAAGAGCATGCACCAAGTAAGGTTCCCTCAAAGTTTCTAGACTCAAACCAAATTTAGCATCCAATAGAGGAGTCACAAAAGACAAGTTTTCACTTGGATCAAGCAAAACATAAAAATCAAAATCAAATATTTTTAATGTAGCAGTCATAACATCTGAAGCCTCCTTAACCTCCTGACGTGCATGAAGAGCATAGAACCTGTTGTTCCCCATAGCAACACCTTGAGGAACTTTTGGCTGACCTTGTCCTGACATTCATGAAGAGCATAGAACCTGTTGGCCCTACAAACATTATTGGGACAATCAGCAACCTTGTGGTTCTTATCACCACATCCAAAGCAAACATCGACATTCTTCCAATATTCGCCCGTGTGGGGCTTCCCAAACTTATCACACAGAGGGTATCCCTAGCCACTACTACCTTTTGCCCTAGGATAAGGCACCTTAGCATTAGCAACTTGAGTACCTGAACCTTGGCCCTGTTGGAAGCGGCCAAAACCAGCAACCCGAGAGCCAGAGAATCCACCATCAAAATGGCTTCTCTTTGGATCATGCATTCACCTTCCTTTGAGCTTCTCCACTTCAATCTGTTCAGCATAAACCATAATTCTAGAGATCTCCATGTCTTGATTAAGCATAGTGGTATAACATTCTTGTACAAGTAAGTCAGAAACACCAAAGAGAAACTTATGCATTATTGCATGAGGATCAGTCACATGTGTCGAAGCATAGTTGGAGAGCTTAGTGAACTTGAGGTCATAATCCCTCACACTCATATTACCCTACCTGAGGTTGATAAACTCAGTCATCTTGGCTTCCCTAAGCTCAAGTAGAAAGAAATAATCTAGAAAAGCAAGCTTAAACTTTTCCCAATTAACAGAATCACTGCAAACCCTCTCCATAGACCACTACGTATACCACACCTGTGCTACATCCTTCAACTTATAGGCAACTAGTTCATCGCTCTCCTCAGAAGTTATACCCATGACATTAAATACCTTGGAGAGCTGATCAATGAACTCCTAAGCATTTTCGTCAGCTTTAGACCTAAAGAACTTTAGAGGATTCATCTGGGTAAAATCTCTTACTCTTGAAGCTGGAGTGGGATCTCAAGGAAGATTGGCCTACCTAGTCTGAGTAGTCACCACTTGGGAAAGCATGGTAAAGGCCATATGGTATTTACCATTAGAGATAGGCTCATCCATTGGCCCTTGAGGTACTTGAACCTCATTAGATGGGGCAGGTCTGGTAGGTCTACTACGAGGCATCTTCTGAAACAAAGCAAGGATACTATTTGAGGACAAGAGCTAATCGAACTAATCACAGTACTACATAAGACATGAAGAAGTGAGATAATTCCTAGAACATCGTTATAGCCTTTCACTTATATCGTAAAAAAGTTTATAAGGTGTCCAACAATGCCTCTACATAGATGGGTTGGGGGCCAAGACATACCCTGGGATCACCCTCAAGTACATATATAGAAGTAAGTAGCATAGGTAGATAAATCTCTACAAAGATGGGTCGAGGACTAAGTCATACCCCGGCTCACCCTCAATACATAAAGAGAAATAAGTAACATAGGTAGATTGATGGTGGTTCGTCTTTGGAAGATAGGACTCACCACTACAAGTAATCTCAAAATCCAAGCTAAGCATCGAATGGTGGATGATCAAGGTCCTCAGTCTATACATGGTGAAACCATATAGGTGAGAGTATGCTTAGTATGTTTGAATGTACTAAGTATGTGGGATGCAATGCATGAATTTACCAAAACCTTCATATCAAAGTTAGATGATAAGGGCACATAATACAGGAGGAATTGAATGTCAAAGAATATAATATAACAAGATGCTATGAAATTCATGATGCATGAAATGTAAATAATGCTCATATATATAATGCGAATGTGACCTGAATCGACATAAGTAAGACCAAGTGAGCTATTACTTAGAATCCCGATGAAATCCCCTCACCAGTAAAGAGGTGGTGTACTTACCAAAGGTAAACCATACTTCACCTTATGGGTATTCCCATTTCGTATGAAGCAACCTTCATATAGCATATTATATCACATAGTTTCTTCTCCTTATGCGTATCCCCATTTCGAAGTAAACTTTCCTTACGGGCATCCCTATTTCGGAAAGGAACCAATGTTGGGAACATAGTTCAAGGAAACTGAGTGGAACCCTCATTCCATCGGTACTAAGTCATCCCACAAGAATACTTATATGTATATATAGGTACATTCATGTTTTCAAGAGACATTGGTCATTTCTAAAACCATTTCAATTCATTCTTAGGCTTAAAGGCCAAAATATAATTTCATAGTCAACATACTTATGCATATGAATAGCCCATTAATATACAAAATGGTGCTTGCACCCAAAATGCTCAAAAATCTATATTCAATAGACGTGTATGCGATCACATCTTGTCATAGCTAATATCTTATCAAAATCATATCATATAACAAAAATTGGGTTTAACCCATTTCATAATTTCTATAATTTCTCATGAACGTGGATGCATATGCTCTGAACATTGTAAGAATAGCATGGGCAATTGAATTCAATCTAAAATTAATAACATAACATGAAACTAAAGTAAATACACCATTAAATGCATATTAAAATCCAACATAAGATCACCCATGCATAAACAAGTCCCAAAGAGGATATGCATATTTATAAATGCCATAAACTAAGATAAATTCTCATATAAGGATTTAAATCACCATAACATCATCAAATAAATACTACCCATGCATAAATAGAATTTTAGAAATCATAGTATTCAAAACACCTATTTAAAATACTCAAAACCCCAATTTAAAATTTCTTGAAAATAGTTTGGGTCTCGTTGATTGAAAGGTAATCAAGAATCAAACTCACATACCTTTACTAAGATGAAATAACCCCAAAGAAAATTAAAGGAGACTTGAAACCCCAAGCTCAAATGTTGAAATCCCAAGAGTTCATTTGGTGGAAAGCCTTTGAGAGTGTTTTGAGAGATTCAAATCATGAGGGACAGGGTTGAATAGTTGAAATAGATTTTAGGTCTTTAGATGACCTTAGAATAGCTGAAGTATTCCCAAAAAGCCAATAGAAATAACTAAATTTACGAAAATATCATTAATTAATTGGAGTAAAAATCTATCGAAAGTCACTTGACTTGAGGGTAAATGGTCTATGTGGCATTACATGATCCATTTAACTTCCCGTGAACTCATACTTAGACAAAGTTTTTGGAAATTTTGATCTTGAACCAATACTTTGAATTTTTCGCACGAATCACCAAACGGACCAATAAACAACCTGTGTGGAGCCACATGATCCATGTGATGATCCCATCACCCCAACCTTAGTAAATTTTTTTTCTAAAAAGTTACGAGATAATGATCCCATATGTAGAATATTTTTCCCTCTGGAGACTTCACAGATGCCAAATGGCCCGTCAAGCACCATACGACCTGTGTAGTTGGACGTGTGGCCTTCCTTAGCTTCAAATATGAGGATCCAAGCCTAGGCCACCCAACAGCTCATCCATATGGCTCCCGAAGTGTCACACGGCGCTAAGTGTTTGACTTGTCAGCAAAGCCTAGGCCACCCAACAGCTCATCCATATGGCTCGCGAAGTGTCACACGGCCCGTGTGAGGTGCCAGTGAGGTATGCCTTAGTTTGCAACTCCACCCCAAGGCTAATATGCAAGATTTGAGGCCAAGTGTGGTCTCACTTGAGGCCACACAGCTTGTGTGACCCCACACCAGTCGTGTGGTCTCTCTTGAGACATACTTGGTCTAAATCTTTGCCCCAAATGTGATTTCTCAAGGTCCAATGACTGTATACAGAATCTGGGTCATTATAAGTAGAGTTAAATAATTTAAAGGAGCAATCAGAGGATTTGTTGAAGAAGGGGTTTATTCCTCCTAGTGTGTTAACTGGAGGTGTATTGGTGTTTTTAGTGAAGAAAAAAGAAGGTAGTATGAGAATGTATATTGACTATTGTTAGTAAAACAAAGTAACCATCAAGAACAAGAATCCCTTGCCTCATATTGATGATTTATTAGATTAGTTTCAAGGTGATCCAGTGTTCTCCAAAATTGATTTGAGGTCAGGGTATCATAAGTTGAGGGTTTGAGAGTCAAACATCCAAAAGATTGCTTTCAGGTCCCTATATGGGCGCTATGAGTTTGTGATTATATCATTTGGGCTAACTAATGCCCCTACCACTTTTATAGAGTTGATGAATCGAGTGTTCTGACCTTATCTGGATTATTTTGTGATTGTATTCATTGAAGACATCTTGGTATATTCCAAGAGTGAGGTGAACCATGTTCTTCACTTAAGGACTATGCTCCAAAGATTGTGTGAGGAGAAATTATATGCTAAGTTCTCCAAATATGATTTTTGGCTTGAGTCTGTGACTTTCTTGGGTTATGTGGTGACTAAGGATTGTATTATGGTTGATCCGGCCAAGGTTCTAGCGGTTCATGATTTGGTGAGACTCACTTAAGTGTCTAAGATCAAGAATTTTATCAGTTTTGTAGGTTATTATCATCGATTTTTTCAGGGATTCTCCTCTATTGCAACTCTTTTGACTAGATTAAATCAAAAGAAAGTTGCATTTCTATGGACTGATGAATGTGAGGTGAGCTTCTAGAGGCTCAAAGAGTTATTGACTTCAGCACCTGTTTTAGCATTACCCAAGGAAGGTGTAGCCTTTGTTGTTTATTGTGATTCTTTTGGTGTTGATTTAGGTGGACTGTTGATGCAGAAGGTAAGAGTTACAACTTATGGTTTGTAATAATTAAAGGTCCATGAGGGAAACTACCCTACTCATGATTTGGAGTTTGTCACAGTGTTATTTGTTTTGAAGTTGTGGGGGCATTATCTCTATGGGGTGCATTGCGAGATCTTCACAAACCATCATAGCCTCAAGTATATTTTCTCTCAACCTAATTTGAATATGAGGCAGCGCAGGTGGCTGGAGTTGCTGAAAGACTGTGATATCTCTATTCTTTATCATCTTGGCAAGGCTAATGTCATGGTGGATGCCTTGAGCTAGAAGCCTTCTAGTTTGGGCAGTTTGGCATTTCTTAGGGCGGAGAAGAGCCCTTTAGCTTTGCAAGTTCAGTCTTTGGCCAGAGAGTTTATCATAGTTGACATCTCCCCATCTCATAATGTGTTGCCCTTCACTGAGGCAAGGTCTACATTGATGGATCAGATTTGTGCTCACCAATTTGATGATGGTAAATTATGTGTGATTCGGGAGAAAGTGTTGATGGGTGAAGCTAAGTCGGCTTTTCTTGATTCTGAGAGAGTGTTGAGAATTAATGGGTGCATTTGTCTGCCTAAGGTAGGTGATTAGGTTCGCTTGATCTTGGAGGAGGCTCATTGTGCTAAGCATTCCATTCACATGGGTGTGGCAAAAATGTTTCATGACTTGAAGCAACATTATTGGTGGTGTAGGATGAAGAGGGACATTCTAGAGTTTGTCGCTAAGTGTTTGACTTGTCAGCAAGTTAAGTATGAGCATCAAAAACCAGGAGGTTCAATGCAGAAAATGCCCATTCCCAAGTGGAAGTGGGAGCATATTACCATGGATTTTGTGACTGGATTACCCATGACGGGTAAATATGACTCAGTTTAGGTGATTGTAGACAGGTTGACCAAGTCAGCTCACTTCATTTCGATGTGGTCTAGCCATAATGCGGAGCAGCTAGCTAGGATCTATATACATGAGATTGTAGATTGCATGGGATGACTATCTCTATTGTGTCACATTGAGGTTCGATATTCACTTCCCACTTTTGGAAGGCACTATAGCATGGGTTGGATACATGGTTAGACATAAGTTTAGTATTTCATCCTCAGACTGACGACTAGTCTGAGTAGACTATTCAGGTATTGGAAGACATGCTTAGGGCTTGCGTGATTAATTTTAGTTCTTGGTGGGACCAACACTTGACCTTAGCAGAGTTTTCTTATAATAACAGTTATCACTCTAGCATTTAGATGGCACCATTTGAGGCATTGTATAGGTGTAGGTGTTGATCACCTATTGGATGGTTCGACTCAGTTGTTGTTGATGCATTAGACATTAATTTGCTAAGATATTCTATGGAGTGGGTGCACCTGATCCAGAGTCAACTATTGATAGCCCAGAGCTAGCAGAAAAGCTATTCTGATAGAAGGGTTCGTCCCTTAGAGTTCACGATAGGTGACCATGTGTGGCTGAAGTTATCACCCATGAAAGGTGTGATGAGGTTTGGGAAGAAGGGCAAGCTTATCCCGAGGTTTATTGGCCCCATTTGAGATTCTGAGAAGAGTAGGGGAAGTAACTTATGAGTTGGTTTTGCCACCTATATTGTCAACTGTTCATCCAGTATTCCATGTCTCCATGCTCCAAAAATATATACTGGATGAGTCCTATGTTATTTCTTATGATGCGATAGAGTTGGGTCCAGATTTGACTTATGAGGAGGAGCTAGTAGTCATTCTAGATAGACAAGCTCATAGGCTCAGGACTAAGGAGATCACTTCGGTTATGGTATAGTGGTGACATTGCCCTATTGAGGAGGCTACTAGGGAGAATGAGTTAGATATACATGTCCGATATCCTCAGCTTTTCAAAGCTTCAGGTACTTCCTTTTACCTTATGTTCGAGGACGAACATGATTCTTAGTGCTAGATGATGTAATGATCAATTAGGTCATTTTGAGAATTAGTCCTCTTAATTTCCTAAACAAATTATCTCGTAAATTTTAAAGGAGCATTTCAAACTAATTGATAACTTTAATTATTTAAGTTACGGGTAGATCTAAAGAACTAATCTAATTGAGGGGTTAAATTGTATTTATTTAATACCTCATACACCTTAGCATATATGCTAAAATTACTTAGTAAGGTTTAATTCTTTTATTATGACTTGAAAAAGAAATTATAGAGAGGAAGAGAAGGAGACGACGGCTGCCCATTGTTCTAGGTACACGTCAAATTACTATTACGCTGAATTCTTAATGTCTAAGGAACCATTGTTCATTTATAATTATTCTAAGGTGGACTTGGTTGTCAGTTAAGGGGACAAAACAATTAATAAGGAGCTTAAACTTTGTGAAATTGATTCTTAGTTATATTAGTGGCATATATGAAACAAAAAGAGAAATTGATGTTGTGGCTTCCTGCTCTGTTGTTTATATTTTCAATTTACATCCTTTTTGACACCTGGAGAATGCAATGAACGTTCTTTATATTTTATAGCTAGATGAGAAGTTTTGGATTTATGATTATCCATCCAGTTACACCATCAACACAAGCTTCTTTTACTAACTTACAGATTGTGTCGTATTGGACCTTTTAGTGGTTATTGTCTCATAAGTTGGATTGATGTTACACATAAATTAAAGTTATGTTATTTGGAGGATTTAAAACTTAACCCTAGGCTAGAAATTTGGGGAATTGATTATAAAAGTTAGATGAATTTTTGGATTTTGACTAGACATATAGTAATATGAGTGTCATTGTACTCCTTGTGACGTGTATGTTTCGTTCTTGATAGAGAATTATCATTTCGGGAGTTGAATTCAAGATTCATCTATTTGGTAGAAGTGTTCGAGAGTGGTTCTAGCATTGAGGTAGGTTTGGCTATCTTTATTTGAGAATGGGATTGAGTTATTGAATATCCTTATGTTGTAATCTATGAGATGGAATCGTATCATGTGTTAGGTTGGAAATTCCTATTGTGATGCTAGTGTGAGGGTTTTAATAGTCCATTTGTTTGCTTTGAGAGCATGTGAATACTCAATTGAGAATATTATGAATATGACATGTTGAGAACTTTGATATTCATTGTGCTTACTGAGGGAAATATTACTTCCATAATTGTGTCATGAATGCATGCCTCCTCATACTACATGTCATAATATTTTGAGAAGTTGTGAATGGTGATTCATATCTTGAGTCCTTGAGTCCTTACCATGGCAAGGTAGTTGATATATTGAGATTGAGGGATATGGCCTGTGAGGTCCCCATGGGTCCCCATAATTTATGAAGCCTTGGCTCGACGAGGGTATATACGACAGGCTAAGCGACGGTCTTGATACCACCTTGTATTGTATTGCATGACATTACATACCATCTCGTTGTACTACTCGTGGTTGTTATGGATTAGCTTATGTGAGATTATATGTTTAATTTATTCGCGCTGTTCTATATAAATTGGTAGCACCGATGTTGGACTGGTTTTTCCTATTGTAGGTGGAAGCGTTCTTAGATTATTTCGTAGGTTATTCAATTTTTGATTCCCAGTCGGTTAAACCTACTGGTACATGTTATGTGTACTCACCCCTACTTCTTCTCCCTCCCCCTACCCCCCTTCCCCCCAAGATTCTCGTCAAGATTATCCTCGTGGTAGTTGATTTGCTTATACACTTGGTTTACACCAGATCTAGTGGTGAGACTCAGGGCTACGAGCTTTCATTGGATTCTATCTTAGTTATTTAGTCATTTGTTTTAGTTGAAGACAAAGAGACACTTATTTCACTAGTTTTGTTATTAGATGTTCTTTATACTCGTGACACCAGGTTTTGGGATATGATTTTTACGTGGCGACTATTTATCTATAGGGTTTTCTCCTTCTATTGTGTCTTTTTTTGTTGGGTTTGGAACTAGATGGCTGTTTAGGCATGACCCTATTTTGGATCGTGACAAAATCATCAACATATACAATTATGATAGTAAATTCTGGTGCAAACATTTTAATAAATACATAAGGACAAATTGGGTCATTCTTATATCTTTTTTTCAATAGGTATTCGCTAAGGTGATTATACCACATGTATCCTGATTGCTTCAATCAATATAATGATTTTTGACTCTTTATTGAACATGTTTCTTGAAAATCTTTATATATTTCAGACATCTTGAATCCTTCTAGGATTCTCATACATATGTCATTGCCTAAT
>DF361546.1:18934-48983 GCA_000787875.1 Solanum virginianum | reverse complement strand
CCTCAAGCCCGGACTTGGATCCTCGCCTCAAGCCCGGACTTGGGTACTCACCTCAAGCCCTCATATTTAGGGTACTTGCCTCTTAAAGATTTAAGGACTCACCTCTAATCCCTTCACCTATGGTGACACATAGTTCTAGGACTTAAGTACTCGCCTCTAGTCCACTCGGTTCTAAGTCTAATCCCATGGAAGATATTAGATAATCATACTTTAATAACTTGCAAAAACCATAGAGACTTGACATGAGTAGCTCTTAACATCAGTGACCTCAAGAGGTGAGCCTAACTTCAAACGTAATAGTTGGTCATCATCAACATTACCTTTTCATTAACATTAACATCAAAGGCTCACAAGAGGTATAGTCTTTAAGAAAAAGTGCTTAATGCGGCCATACAACATCATCAACAATTTCATGACTTAAACACATCTTTAGAAAGCCCGAAATCATGATGAAGTCCCTTGAATCATAAATCAATCAATAGATCATCAAAAGATTAAGGATCCTTAAAGAGGTATTTTATCAAACACTGTGCAGGTGAACAATGCTAGTACTAGATCATGCAATTCAAGAGTGAAATCATGCAAGAAAAATCAATGTAAAACCATCCACCAATAGTTGGTAATACCCTCCTACAATATACATCAAAACCATTCATCAAATCTCGAGATGGATCAAAAATTCATAGCTAAAAACAAGCTTAAACAGTCACACTTTTATGAAATCAAAACATAGTTCATAGTCAAGTTCATAATGAGTAAGACCTCTACATAAATCAACTTAGAAATATGCATTTTATGTAAAAAGGAAGCTTGTGCACCATGGGTGAAAGGACCCAATGGTTGAAACCACATACCTTAACTTTGTAGAAATACTTGACGAAGATTGGAAAGGGAGACTTGAAGCTAGTGTGAAATTCTTAGATCCAAAATGAGATTTGGCCATTAAAATTGGAGCAAAATATTTGTCTATGTGTTTAAAAGAGTATTGGGAAATGTCTTTTATCATATGAAGGTTAAATATGGCTAAGTATAGGTATTTTCACGCATGGGAAGACTTAGGCCCAAGACCCAAAATCATTGTACTAAGATAAAATAACTGGGAAAAAAATATTATGGCGCGCCCCTGGCGCATCTCGCCTGGGGCACTATTCTTCACTGGATTTGTCGACTTTGAAATTTTGGATTTTGATGCGATTGCTCTAAAATGGGGTTTAGACCCATTTACCACTGAATTTTGCCCCCTGATCAGGAATATGATGTCAGATTTTCAATATCACGCATGAGTTTTGAGATATATGGACATTACGAATTCGAACACTTTCAAGAGACATTTTTGGGCACTTTTTGGGGTTGTTTCAATATCTCTCCCTTGGGAATATTCGTCCCCATATGTCAAAGAAACGTACATTAGAAGAGTAATTATGATGAGATTAGCCCCAATAAGAATGGAATAATACGCTTAAACACCATTTTTACAATCTCAACACAAGTGTCAAAATCATCTTGAACTTGTCAACATAAACATGAATGCGTGGAAATGATATAGGGGATTAAATATAAGACTTAGAATAATAAAAAAGAGGACACAACTTATCTTCTTAAGATTTAATAGAATGAAAGAGGTATGGATATTACATCTCCATGCCCGCTCCGTCTCCCCAAGAGACACTTTTGACTTGATGATTCTTCCAATGGGCCTTGACGAGCACTACATCCTTATCAATTAACTTTTCCTCCATTCCATCCAATACCTCCACCGGGATATTCTCCAAAGCCAACGTATCCTCCATAACACCCACAACCTTAAAGAGTTCCATAGCACTAGAGTCACAACATATCCCCTCAACATAGAAGCATGAAGAACCGAATGAACCATATCCATATTCATAGGCAATCCCTACTCGCACGCAACCTCACCAATCCTCCTCAACATTCTATAAGACCTACAAACCATAAACTCCATACGATTTCTTGCCAAACTAGATCATGCCTACATGGGTGGGACTCCCAAGAAAGAAGCACATATGCCCTACCTTAATATCTAATGACATCTCCCCCTTGGAAGAAACCCCCACTTATGTACGAGTTTATTAAGGAGTTGAAATCTAATCTACAGGCAGTACAATCAATGGATACACAATATGCATGCAACTAATCCACCCCAAGACCTCAAACCCATCAAGCAAAGTTTGACAAAGATCACAAGACAACACTCTATGCAATAAGAACATGGTGCGACCCTTATAGGCCTTTCTAGCAATAATAGACTCACACAAAAAGGGTAGACACCAAGGTTCACATAACAATTCAGGTCACAAAAGAAGCCTATTAGCGACCAAAAAGGAATAATGTAAGAAATAGCAAAACCCGAATCCATCAAAATCAAAACCTTCAACTGACCCGCAAAGTAGTATGCCAAGCCTACTGACCCCTAGAGAAGTATGGCTGAGAACATAGATGACCATTCTTATGATCTTCAGGGACCCACAGATAATGCCTCATCTTATGATCAAGACTCTAATCAACGTGATGTATTGGATGTCGAGGACCATTAAAAACCTTGTGCTCTAATACCAAGTTTGTCACAACATAAACTAGGGCCTAGATATGACACGACATATAGGAACTCAAAGGTCTAACGACCCTAAAAAGAGCTTAACAATGTTCCTTGGAAGTGTCTGAAATTGTAATATCCATATATCTCAAAATCCATGCATGATATCAAAAGTTCAACTTCATATTCTAGTTTAGGGGATCATTTTGAGTGAAAAATTGGTCTAAACTCGATTTAAGAGTAAATAATTAGCAATTTCAAATTTTCAAGTGACGATCTCCAGAGAGCTTTTCGCACCCCTGGTGCGACACGCCAAGGGCGCATAGATGGAGAAATTTGATACTCATGTATTATCCGTAACATGGACATGTACATTTTCTATCCAGTTATTTTCTTGCGGTCTAAGACTTTTAAGTCTTGGGCCTAACTGTTCCCAAAAGTGGATATACCTATACTCAGCCATTTTTCACCTCATATCATTCTAAACATTCCTCGATATTTACTCAAACACTTAGAAAAATATTTTACTCCTAAACTCAAGTCTTAAAATCCTTTCCAGATTCATAAGGATTGCACTCAAGCTTAAGTATTTATCTCAAATCTTCATCAAGTTCATTTCCAAAGCTAAGATATATGGGTTTCCATCTTGAGTTCCTTTTGCCCATGATACCCAAGCTCTTTTTACTAAAAATTGCATAATTTAAAGTTTATTTATTCATGGGTCTTATCTATTATGAAAATCACTGCACACTATGTTGAGGTTTATGAAATTATGACTGTTTTACTATGTTTGGAGCTATGAATCTAAGGTCTATTGTGAGAATTGATGAAGGGTCTTGATATATCTTGTTTGAGGATGTTACTAAGTATCTATTGATGGTTTTATACTAATTTTTCTAGAATGATTTCACTCTTGAATTATATGGTTTTACACTACCATTACACACCCTCTAAGTGTTTGATAAAATGCCCACTTATGAATTTTTGAGGAATTGAAGGTCCAATGTATGTCTTATGAGTTCAATGACTATATGATATGAAATGATGATGAGATGATGATGAAAAGGAATGAATGTGTGTGATAATGGAATGAGTGTATTTCTATATGATACTATTTCTATATAGTGGTAGTGATGACCAAGCCTAGCTCGGGGGTTTGTAGGCCCGGGTAACAAATCAAGGGGTTACTACCTTGGTCTCCTAGCTCAGGAGGTGGTAGGCCTGGGTAACCTTGTTGGTGGTTGGTACCCATCAACCTTGATGGGGGGGTTTGTACTCTGTCAACCTTGATGGGAGGTTAGTACTCCATCAACCTCGGTGGGGGGTTTGTACTCTATCAACCTGATGAAGGGGTTAGTACCTCATGCTTCTATCCAAGGGGTGGTATGCCTTGGCTTGCACTAAAATGGTCACTCCTTACACTTGTATTATGATCTACACAAGTATAGGTTTTACTTCTAGCTTCACTCATACATGTCATATACGATCCCATTAGGGAGAAGTGGCTAACAAGATGGTGTCCCAAGGCACAATCAGTTCTATGCTTTCCATGGAAGGCAAGGGGTTGATGAAGTCTCCGGCTATTCATTGCTTATGATTATGCATTTTGCCTATGATGTCTACCACTTGTTACATTGCACACTATATACATAGTATATTCAAATATACTAACACGTACTCAATGCCTACATGATGTCACCATATAGAAACCAGTGTATCGCTTGATCATCCTTCTCCAAATAGCTAATATAACTTCTATCAAGCTTGTTGGCGAGTCCTCCATTATGGGATGTTACTTACGATCTCTTGCCATGTATTAACACTTTCTCTTTGGCTTATGTATTGACTATAGGGTGAGCCCAGTTGTTTTATCTTGGCCCCCGGTCTTATCTATGTAGTAGAGGTGTTGTTGGATATGATATGTATCTATGCTATGAGTTTTA
The DNA here is from genome assembly GCA_000787875.1 of Solanum virginianum. Lineage (NCBI taxonomy): Eukaryota > Viridiplantae > Streptophyta > Magnoliopsida > Solanales > Solanaceae > Solanum > Solanum virginianum. The sequence goes on along the minus strand of DF361546.1, from coordinate 44,486 downwards.
CTATATTGACTCTTTATGTTTTGATATGGAAGTTGCCCTTAGTCCCTATCTCCCTTGTTTATTTTTATCTCTTATCATCATTCTAATTGCTTCAGCGACCAAGAATGTGTAATGATATGCTATAATGCTATTTTTGTGTTCATTTGGGTTCCCCATTCGCGGTCTCAGCTAGCCCTAGGCTTAGGTCATAACAAAGGTGGTATCAGAGCACTAGGATGTTAGATCTTCAGAGTCCAACACGTCGCCATGATTAGAGTCTTATTCATGGTTGTGTTGTGCACCACAACTTTGATTAGGAGGTTATGAGAAGTTTTAGGAAACATTTCCCTTCTTCATGTTCTAAGTCATGCTATAGAGTTTAAGTAAGCTTTTCCCCTAATGATTATTCTTTGCTATGCTAGATCATACCTAATACAAGGGGAAGATGAGCCCACACGACCAAGGAGCAACTGGCCAATGGAGAGCTTAGGGTTACTCTCACCTTCCTTGCACAAGTGGTGGCTATTTAAGCCAACCAAGGGGCCCAAGCCCCTCATGCTCCTACACCGGCCTCTCAGGTTAGAGACTTCATGAGAATGAATCCCCAAAATTCCATGGGTCAAAAGTGAGTGAGGACTCCCAAGAGTTCATTGATGAGGTCTATAATATTTTTCCATGATAGGTGTGAGGCCAGAGGATAAGGTAGAGTTAGTAGCCTACAAACTCAAAGGGATAACACAAATATGGTACAACCTATGGATGAAGGAAAAAGGAATCAACTATGTGGTGTTTTGGGAGGAGTTCAAGGTGGCCTTCCTTAATTAGTTCTTCCCCTTGAACTTATGGAAGCTAAGTTGGTGGAATTTATGAATTTGAGATAAGGGTCTATGAGTGTGAGAGAGTATGCCATTAGGTTTACCCAACTCTCTAAGTATGTTCCACATTTGGTGGCCGACTCAAGATCTTGGATGGAAAAATTTGTGATGGGTGTTTTTGACTTCGTTAGTGAAGAATGTCGATCCGCTATGTTTATTAGTGACGTGGACTTGTCACGTTTGATGATCTACACCAAGCAAATGGAAGAGGAGAAATTGAAGAAGAAAAGGGGCCATGAGGCTAAGAGGGCCTATTTCGAGGGTAATTTCCAAAGCAGTGGCCAGTTCCATCAAGGCCAAAGGCCTACTAATGCCTTTGATAAGAGGATTGCAAATGATTTTCCAAGGGCCCAAGGTGTTAGGGGTGTGGCTTCTATTGATATGTGTCAGAAGTGTGGTAAGGATCATGGTGGTCCATGTTTGAAGAATACCGGTGTTTGTTATGGTTGCAAGGAGTTGAGGCATAAGGTGATAGATTGCCCTCAAAACCACAACAAGGGCAAGGAGGTTTGTCCAGAAGGTGCTAATGCGATCCCATTAGGGAGAAGTGGCTAACAAGATGGTGTCCCAAGGCACAATCAGTTCTATGCTTTCCATGGAAGGCAAGGGGTTGATGAAGTCTCCGATGGTGTTATCAGTATATTGAAAATCTTTGACTTTGATGTGTATGCATTGATTAATTCGGGTGCTACTCTTTCTTTTGTTACCCCCTTTGTTGCCTAAAAGTTCCATGTTGTCCCTCAGTTATTGCATGAGTCATATGAGGTGTCTACTCCTATTGATCTATCTATTGTTGTTAGGAGAGTTTATAGAAGTTTTCCTATTTGTATTTTGCATAAAATCTTGCCTTGTAATCTTGTTGAGTTAGACATGGTTGATTTTGATATTATACTTGCGATGGATTGGTTGCATGCATACTATGCTTCTATTGATTGTAGAACCCATAGGGTCAAGTTCCAATTTCCAAATTAACCTGTCCTTGAGTGGGAGAGTTATGAAGTGGTGGTCAAGTGTAGGTCCATCTCTTGCATTAAAGCTTGTAAGTTGATTTCTAAGGGGTGTCTCTATCATCTTGTGAGGGTTAGAGATGTGTGGTGGTCAAGGGTAGATTTATCTCTTGTATTAAAGCCTGTAAGTTGATCTCTAAGGGGTGCCTTTACCAACTTGTAAGGGTTAGGGATGTGGAGTCTAAAGTCCTTCCCATAGAGTCAGTTTTGGTTATAAATGAGTTTCTAGATGTCTTCCCAAATGACCTTCCCTGTGTTCCCCCCAAAAGGAAAATTGACTTTGGCATAGACCTCCTCCCTAATATTCAACCCATTTTTATTCCCCCTTATCATATGGCCCCGACGGAGTTGAACGAGCTGAAGGAACAATTGAGGGACGTGTTGGATAACAAATTTATTAGACCTAGCCAATCACCTTAGGGTGCTCCAGTGTTGTTTGTGAAAAAGAAGGATAGGTCCCTTAGGATGTGTACTGACTATCCATAACTCAATGGGGTCACCATCAAGAATAGGTATCCTCTTCCAAGGATTGAAGATTTGTTTGGCCAATTGCAAGGGGCTAGCCATTTCTCTAAAATTGATCTTCGGTCCCGGTATCATCAAGTGAAAGTGAGGGAGTGTGATATTCCCAAGATGGCCTTCCACACTAGGTGCGGGCATTATGAGTTTATGGTGATGTCTTTTGGGTTAACCAATGCATTGACCATCTTTATGGACCTAATAAATAGGGTCCTTAAGCCCTACCTTGATTTCTTTGCTATGGTCTTCATTGATAACATTTTGAAATATCCTCGTGGTGAGGAGGAGCATAGGGCATATTTGAGGGTTGTGTTACAATGATTGAGAGTGGAAAAATTATATGGTAAATATGAAACGTGTGAATTTTGGTTAAAAGGGTTGCTTTCCTAGGGCGTGTCATCCGGGAGATGGTATTAAGGTGGATTCGAAGAAGATTGATATGATTAAAAATTGTCCTAAACCATTGACCTCATTGGATATTAGGAGTTTCTTAGGCCTAGTGGGCTATTATCAAAAGTTCATGAATGGGTTATCTTCTATTGCTTCCCTTATGACAAAATTGACTCAAAAGAAGGCTAAATTTGTGTGGTCCGATGAATGTGAAAAGGGCTTCCAAACATTGAAAGATAAGCTTATGTTCGCTCCTATATTGTTACTACTAGATAGGTTTAAGGGATTTGTTGTATATTGTGGTGCTTCCTAGGTTGGGTTCAGTTGTGTGTTGATGCAAAATCGTTAGATCATAGCCTATGCTTCTAGACAACTCAAAGTGCATAAAATGAACTACCCTACACATGATATTGAGTTAGCCGCCATTGTGTTTGCATTAAAGATTTAGCGTCATGACTTGTATGTGGTGAATATCGATGTGTTCACTGATCATAAGAGCCTATAATATGTCTTCACTCAAAATGATCTCATCTTGAGGCAAAGGAAATGGTTTGAACTTCTTAAGGACTATGATATGAGTGTGCATTGTCATCCCAATAAGGCAAAGGTGGTGGAAAATGCTATGAGTAGGGTGTCTATGGGTAGTCTAGCCCATGTTGATGGTGGTGATAAGGAGATTGCTAGGGAGGTGCATCGATTGGCTATATTGGGAGTTAGGTTGGTAATAGTTGTGTGGTTGTTGTTGATTGTTCTATGTTTTCTTTGGTTGATGAGGTGATAGCAAAATAAGATCTTGATCCCTCCTTGTTATAATTGAAGGCCTTGGTGAAAGATGGCAAGGTTGAGGTTTTTTCCCAAGAGGGAGATGGTGCCCTTAGGTACCAAGGTAGGTTGTGTGTACCATGTGTTGATGGTTTGATATAAAAGATCCTTCATGAGGCCCATAACACTTCTTATCTATCCACCCTGGTTCCATCAAAATATGTAGGGACTTGAGAGATGTGCAGTGGTGGGGAGGCATAAAAAGGGACATTGCCAAATTCGTTTCTGGTTGTCATAGTTGTCAACAAGTCAAAGCTGAACATCAAAGGCCAGGTGGCCTAACACAAGACATTGAGGTTCCTACTTGGAAGTGGGAAGTGATTAATATGGTTTTTGTTGTTGGGATACATAAGACTAGAAAGGGTTTTGATTCCATTTGGGTGGTGGTTGACAGGATGTCAAAAATAAGCTCACTTTCTACCGGTTAAGACCACATATGGGGTTGATGATTATGCAAGGTTGTACATTCATGACTTGATAAGGTTGCATGGGTTCCTTTGTCAATCATATCACATCGTGGGGCACAATTCATGTCACACTTTTGGAGGTCCTTTCAAAGTGGTCTTGATACTAAGGTTAAGCTTTTTATGGCCTTCCACCCTCAAACGGATGGCCAAGCCAAGAGAACCATCCAAACCCTTGAGGATATGCTTAGGGAATATGTGTTGGAGCTTAAAGGTAGTTGGGATGATCATCTTCTATTGATTGAGTTTGCCTAAACAATAGCTATCATTCTAGTATCGGTATGGCCCTATTTGAGGCTCTTTATGGGAGACGTTGTAGATCGCTAGTTGGTTGGTTTGAGGTTGGTGAGGTAGCTTTGTTGGGACCAGATCTTGTGATGGAGGCTCTTGAGAAGGTTAGGATGATTAGAGAAAGGTTGAAGAAAGCTCTAAGTCACCAAAAATCCTATGCCAATGTGAGGAGAAGGCATCTTGAATTCTAAGTTGGAGATTTGGTTTACTTGAAGGTGTCACCCATCAAAGATTTCATCTAGTTTGGTAAGAAGGGCAAGTTGAGCCCAAGATATCTGGTCCTTATAGGGTCATGAGAAGGGTTGGTAAGGTATCATATGAGTTAGAGTTGCCAAGGGAAATGGATTTAGTTCATCTGGTGTTTCATGTGTCCATGTTGAGGAAATGTGTGGGTGATCCAAATTCCAAATGCCATTATGCATCTTGATGTTGTGGGTTTTGTTGAAGATAATTAGACCTATGAAGAGGTTTCAGTTCAGATCTTTGATAGGCCAGTGAAGAGATAGAGAAATAATGAGGTCGTTTTCGTTAAGGTCCTTTGGAGGAATCAACAAGTTTAAAGTGCTACTTAGGAGGCCGAAGTGGATATGCAAAAGTGATATCCTTACCTTTTCCACTCTACTCAAGCCTAAGATATTGATTTAAGTTATTTGATCTCAATTCTTAAGTTCAGCACTCATATAATTGCATATGTTCATGTTTAAATTGATCAAGTTCATAATGATTTTACTCTTATGATGATATTTTGAAATGATGTTTAAGTGCATTGTTGCATTACTGTGTGTACTGAAATTGTCATGTTCGTGCCTCTCATATACATCTCTTTGACATTTGTGGATGAATGTTCCCAAAGGAGAGATATTATAACAAACCACAAAAGTGCCCGAAAATGTGCCTCGGAAGTGCCTGGAATTGTAATTTTCATATATCTCAAAATCTGTGCGTGATATTGAAAACCTGACTTCATATTCTTGTTCAAGGTGTCATTTTGAGTGGAAGATAGGTCTAACTCTAATTTAACGACAAACTATTTGCAATTTGAATTTTCCAAGTGACAATTTCTAGAGAGCTTTTCGCGCCCCTGACACGATGCGCTAAGGGCATGCTGTAACATCATGTAGGCATAGAGTATACATTAGTACATTACAATTTCTAGAGAGCTTTTCGCGCCCCTGACACGATGCGCTAAGGGCATGCAGATGGAGAAATTTAATTCTTGCATCATGTTCACGATGCAGACAGTATATTTTTTGTCTTGTTATTTTTCTTGTAATCCAAGATTTTTAAGTCTTGGGCCTAAGTGTTCCTAAATATGGATATAACTATACTTAGCCACTTTTCACCCTCATATCATTCTAAACATTCTCCGATATTCACTCAAATACTTAGCCAAATATTTTACTACTAAACTCAAGTCTCAAAACCCTTTCTAGATTCATAAGGATTGTGCTCAAGCTTTAAGTCTCCATATCCAATCTTTATCAAGTTCATCTCCAAAGCTAAGGTATGTGAGTTTCCTTCATAGGTTCCTTTCACCCATGATACCCAAGCTCTTTTTACTCAAGATTACCCAATTTAATGTTGATTTATTCATGGGTCTTATCTATTGTTCATCTACTATGTTGGGGTTTATGATATTATGACTGTTTTACTATGTTTGGAGCTATGAATCCAAGGTCTATTGTGATAATTGATTAAGGGTCTTGATGTATATTATTTGAGGATGTTACTAAATATCTATTGATCGTTTTACACTGATTTTTCTATCATGATTTCACTCTTGAATTGCATCATTTTGGACTAGCATTACACACCCTATATATGTTTGATAAATTGTCCAGTTATGGATTTTTCAGGAATTGAAGGTCCAATGTATGTATTATGAGTTGAATGACTATATGATGATGAGATGATGATGAAATGAGTATGGAATGATGATGAAAAGTAATGTATGTGTATGATGATGAAAGGAGTATGTCTATATATATATATATATATATATATATATATATATATATATATGATACTATCTCAATATAGTGTTGGGGATGACCAAAACCTATCGAGGGATTTGTACCTTGGTCTCCTAGCTCAGGGGTAGTAGGCCCAAAAAACCTTGTTGGGGGTTGGTACCCATCAACCTTGATGGGGGGTTTGTACTCTATCAACCATGATAGAGGGTTAGTACTCTGTCAACCTTGGTGGGGGGTTTGTACTCCATCAAACTCATAAAGGTTTAGTATCTCATACGCCTATCCAAGGGGTGGTAGGCCTTGACTTTCACTAAATTGGTCACTCGTTACACTCACACTATGATCTATATAACCATGGTTTTACTTCAAGCTTCTTTCATACATGTCATATTTTTAGTATCCTATTCATTGCTTATGATTATGCATTTGGCCTGTGATGTCTACTACTTGTTGCATTACACCCTACATAGTTAGTACATTCGAACGTACTAAGGCATATTCTATGCCTACATGATGTCACCATGTAGGAACCGGTGTACCACTTGGTCATCCTCCTCCATGTGGCTAGTACAACTTCTATCAAGCTTGTTGGTGAGTTCTTCATTCTGGGGACGTTACTGATGATCTCTTGCTATGTATTAAGGCTTTCTCTTTGACTTATGTATTTACTATGAGGGTGAGCCCGGTTGTTTTGTCTTGGCTCTGACTCTTATCTATGTACTAGAGGTGTTGTTGGACATGATATGTATCTATGCTATGAGTTTGACTCTATTGAATCTTGATGTTTTGATAAGGAAGTTGCCCTTAGTCCCTATCTCCCTTATTTATGTATATCTCTTATTGTCATTCTAATTGATTCCACGACCTTGATGTGGAAGTTTATCCTTAGTCTCGATTTCCTTTGCTTATGCTTATCTCTTATTGTCGTTTTAATTGCTTCCTCGACCAAGGATGTGTAATGATATGCTATGAGGCTTGTTTAGGGTTCCTTCGGGTTCCCCATTTGCTGGTCACGTCTATGCCCTAGACTTGGGTTGCGATAGAAGGAACCCCAAACAAGCTTCTTAGCATATCATACATACATCCTTGGTCGCAGAAGCAGGAGTAAACAATAAGAGAGAACATAAACAAGGGAACTTTGGACTAAGGGAGAGAGTTAATACTTAAATGACATAGATGAGTCAAAACTTAAGCATAATACAGAAATTTTCCAACAATACCTCTAGACATAGAACATAGTCGGGGGCCAAGACAAGCAACTGGGCTGACCCTTATAGTAATGACAATAGGTATTCCCAAATATACAAGATGTATTCTATGTATAAGCATGAAAGAAGATAGATATTATCCTGGACATGAGGACTCACCAAAAGGTAACTTGAATAGTCCGTCTAGCCAGGTGAAGGAGAATCAATAGGAGCTTTGGTTACTACATTGTAACATCATGTAGGCATAGAGTATACATTAGTACATTTGGATGCACTAAGCATCTAGGATGCAATGCAACAAGAGATTGCCAACATAGTCAAAATGCATAATGATAATCAATAAATAACATAATAATATGGCTTATATGATCAATGCTTAAGTAAATCATGCTTTGCAAATCATTCATCTTACATAGAGTATAATATATAAATGTGGGAAGAAATCTCAACCGATATAAACTATGTGAGCTAGTCCATGAAGTCCTGATATCTATCCTACAATGAAAGAAAGGGGGAAGTTACTTGCCAAGGTAAACCTCCTAATGCCTAAGTATATCCGCTAAGCCTTATGTGAACTGGGTACTCGCCTCTAGTTCTTGGACTTGGGTACTCTTGTCAAGCCTGGACTCAGGTTCTCACCTCAAGCCCTTATATTTATGGTACTTGCCATTCAAAGATTTGGGGACTTGCCTCTAATCCCTACACCTATGGTGGGACGTAGTTCTAGGAGATGGGTAGTTGCCTCTAGTCCACTCGGTGCTATGTCTAATCCCAAGGAATTTATAAGATAATTATACTTTAATAACTTGCAATAAACATAGAGACATAGAACGAGTATGTCTTAACATTATTGGCCTCAAATTGTGATTCTAACTTAAAACATAAGAACTGGTCATCAGCAACATTGCCCTTTCTTTAACATCATCATCAATGGCTCATAAGAGGTATAATCTTTGAGAAAAGGGGTTTGATCCGGCCCTATAACATCATCAACATTTTCATAACTTAAAAATATCTTTAGAAAGACCAAAATCATTATGAAGTCCCTTGAATCATAAATCAGCCAATAAATCATCAAAACTTTAAGAATCCTTAAAAAGATATTTTATCAAACACTTGGCGGATGTGCAATGCTTGTATAAAATCATGCAATTCAAGAGTGAAATCATGCAAGAAAAATTAATGTAAAATGACCCACAAATACTTTGTAATACCCTTATGCAATATACATCAAAACCCTTCATCAAATTTTAAGATAGATCAATGATTCATAGGTCTAAACAAGCTTAAACAGTCACACTTTTATGAAAACCCAACATAGTTCATATTCAAATTTATAATGAGTTAGACCCATAAGTAAATCAACTTAGAAAAATGCATTTTATATAAAAAGGAAGTTTGGGCACCATGGCTTAAAGGACCCAATGGTTAACACCCTCATACCTTTACTTTGGAGAATTACTTGATAAAGATTGGAAATGGAGACTTAAAGCTTAAGTGAAATCCTTAGATCCAGAATGAGAGTTTGCATTTGAATTTTGAGTGAAATATTTTTCCAAGTGTTTGAAAGAGTATTGGGGAATGTCTTGTATGATTTGAAGGTGAAATATTGCTGAATATAGGTATTTCATGTATGGGAAGACTTAGGCCCAAGACACAAAAGCCTTGGACCGAGATAAAATAACTGGGCAAAAATAACACTGTAGCGTGATTCTTCACTGAAATTTGTCAACTTTGGAATTTCAAATTTTGATATGGTTGCTCAAAAATCAGAGCTAGACCTATTCTCTACTCAATTTTTTCCCATGATCAATAATATTAAGTTAAATTTTTGATATCACGCATGTATTTTGAGAAATATGGAAATTATGAATTTGGGCACTTCCAAAGCATATTTTCAGGTACTATTTTGGATCGCGTCCTTCCTTGAGCATTGTGCACCTTGACTGAGGCAAAAAGACTATGTTAAGGGTGTCTATCGAAAGTGGCCCTGGTTCCTAGGGTGGATATTGTGTAGCTTGATTTAGGCCAAAAGCCTAAGTTGAGGGTTGCTGGTGTAAGGGTAAACACAAAATGACGGGAAAAAAATAGTGATACATGGAAAAAGAGATAAAAATGTATTTTCATGCAGATAACACCTTGACGTCGGACCATGCTATTCTTATTACAAGAATCTTGGCTGGCTATGAGATTGATAGGTCTAGCCTCATCTCAAATCAGATTAATAAGGCAGCCTTGAAGAGGTCCACCTTTATCCCTTTTCTTTTCTTGATTTACAGACTCTTTCTAGAGTTAGGGGTGAAAAGTCTACATCATATAGACTCACTGATTTAGGTCCAGTACACTTTGGATGCCAGTTTGATCAACACTAAGATAACCCAATGGCACGTAAGTGAGTGCAACACTAGCCAACTCAGATGCCTGAGATGTTCGCAGCTGAGCAACCTTCTGAGGTTCTACCACTAATACTGTTACTACCGAGGAGAGGCCCCCATAGATTGAGATTGATGTGGAGAAGGGTCCCACTACTATTACTATTGCCCTCTAGGCCATTCCCACACTGACGACACTTGCTGATATGGTTTATGTGTCAGCGATGTCTATTCAGGCCATGGCACAATGACTAGCCCACACTAAGTCCTAGTTGACTTAGTTACTTTAGCAGATCAAGCCCTGGGTCCGCCAGCCAATTATAGTGTCCGAGGGACACATGAAAGCATTCACAATAGCTACTATTCATGATCAACATATAGTCATGGATGCCCACATTGATGCTTTTGAGTTACGGGTCCAACAGAGCATGAGCATAACACGACCAAAAGATATGATGACCATATAGAAAAAAGATCCAACAACTCTGGATTGATATGATAGCAGTGTTGGCCGCACCAGTTGCATTCCCATAGACTGTGCCTCCTGTGCTAGAGGTGGATTGTTTTGATTCTAAGGAGCCTTTATAGCCTTTCCACTGGAAGAGAACCTGCATTAACGATGATCTAGATGTAGCGATGTTGCATGTAGGACTGAAAGAGGAGTATGAGTTAGAGCTTGTCATGATGCAGTCAAGGTAGGAGGAGGAGTTTATGCAGGCTAGAGAGCTTGAGATGGTGAGGGCTGCTAGCCACTTAAGTCATGGTTCTATCACTGAGAAGGCCACTAGGTAGGTTGAGGGTGGCTATACTCAACCAGAGACTGATGCTTAGGCACCTAGGTACATTCTGTTTTATTTTGCATTTTGGTGCGCATTAAGGATAATGCATCTTATTTTAAAAGGGTGTGGGTAGTTATAGGCCTCAGTGAAGTCTGAGTATTCTTGGCCTATAACTATCTAAAATTTTTAATCCTAGGGATTTTCTTGCCTGTTTTCTTTCTTCCCATGGATATTTAATTTATGTTGAATAGGCATGATTAGGATGTGTAGGTAGTATTGGCAGCATATAGATCTAATATCTATGGCATATATGTGTCTTTCTGCTTTTGTGTAAAAAATGATGCTTACCAAATTTTTTGTTAGTTGTTTTAGATTACAACTACACATGTTTAATTGTGTCGACAATACTTGTTCTAATAAGTGAGGATAAAATTGAGATGAAAAGCATGATCTGCGTGTCTTCGTTGATAGTGTAATCAGTGTCATGTGAGTGTGAGCTTGCTTTTCTAAATTCATGTATTGTGTTTCAAGTCAGAACATTCCCCATTACTCTAACTTAGACTACAGATTAGTTGGTTACGAAAGGATCTTAGGTCATTGTTCATAATAATCCACTTAGCCTAAATGACCAACCAAATATGTGAAATATCCCTTGATCCTAATGTTTGAGTCTTACATGAACCTCTTCTTTGTAATAACCTTAGTTACCTAGCCTTATTAGATATAAAATCCTAAAAATGGCCCGTCCTTCCTTGAGCATTGTGCACCTTGACTGAGGCAAAAAGACTATGTTAAGGGTGTCTATCGAAAGTGGCCCTGGTTCCTAGGGTGGATATTGTGTAGCTTGATTTAGGCCAAAAGCCTAAGTTGAGGGTTGCTGGTGTAAGGGTAAACACAAAATGACGGGAAAAAAATAGTGATACATGGAAAAAGAGATAAAAATGTATCCAGGGTGCAAGAAGAATGTGTGATGCCTAAGAAATGAACTAAAAAGAAAAATAATGTGAAATTATAAGACAAAAAGCTGATAAATGACAATAAAGCACCCAAAAAAGCATGAAATAGGAGAAAGGGATTATCGGGTGAAAAATAAAAGTGTTGGTAGGGAAAAAGTGCAGAAAAACACAGAGTCAAGGAGGGCCTTTAGTCACTATGTTCCCAAAACATCCTTCCAAAACCCCCTTGAGCCTACGTTACAAGCGAGTAAAGTCCAAAAGTAATCCTAGACCAAGTAGTCAAAAGTCATAGTCATGAGTATAGGGGCAAGCATGTGGTATTGAGCATGTTATTTGAATTTCTTTTGTGAGAATACATGATTTTTCATAGTCCCAAGATTATACATGAAAATGTCAATTTGAGTGAGATATGCGACTTCTTTTTGTGAGGGCACTTGCATTGCATTATTAACATTAGACTAACATAGTGATTGTGGCTTGTCGGTAATTACCTTACTTTTCATAGTTGCACTGTCACATGGATTAATCAATATAGGTTTGCTTGATAGCTATCTAATGTGTTTTTAAAGTGGCGTGGGTATTTGTGTTTGAGTTTGATATGATGTATGTTATTAGATTGAGGTCTATCGATTACGGTGTTGCTTATGTAGATTGAGTCCATCGCTTGAGGACAAGCAACTATTTTAAGTTGAGAGTGTTGATCAACTGTGAAAGTATAATACTTTTGATGCTTAAAACTTGGAATTTTGTGTGTTCTCAATGTGATGTTTGTAGATTTGATGTATTTTTATGTTTGTTTTTAGGATTATAGGATTGGCATAATATTTGGGCAAAATATGCAGAACGTGCTCCAACTAAGGTTGCATGAGACCCTTTATGGGCTGTAGACAATTTTACATGATGTGAAGATGGTTTCGTGTACAATTCCAGTGAAGGGTGATTTTTTGAAGTTAAGTCTACGAACATACATATGAGCCGTAGACTTCGCGTCATGCTCTGAGGATTAGAAAGTGGGAAGTTGCTAAAAAGTCATTAGATGAAACCCCTCACGGGCCATAGAAATTTATATGGGCCGTAGAGGGGTTTCATAGATGTTATCCCCATATTTGAAAAAGCAATCCACAAAAGCTCGACTACGGGCGATAAAATATTATACGACCTATAGAATATGTTGTAGACTCTGTCGGCCTAGTTTTCCTAATCCATTTTGGTTTTCTATTTTAAACACTATAAATAGGTTATCTAGGTTATCTTTCATAAGGAACAGTAGACGGACATGATAGAATAATAGAGAGCTTGAGAGAAACACTTGTAAAACTTTGTTTCATCTTTCAATTTCAATCTTGTGATTCTTATTGAAGAGTTTGGATTTCTTATGCTTAATTCTCTTGTGTAAGTGCTTAATTAAGTTTTTGGAATTCATAAATCTTACATTTACAATAATCATGAGGAGCTAAATCCACAACTAGGGTAGTAGGAACTATGAAGGAATAACAACGTAAAATAGAATAATTAGTAATTCTTGAAAAGTGTGCATGTATGTACTAGTTAACTGTCTTCTTATCGAATGCTTTCTAATGGTGGCCAATGTTAGAACTTGCCTAGTGTTACTGACTGGATCAAGGTTGTAATGAATAGGATAAGAGATTAATTAGCAAGATTCAATTGATGTTTCTCATCTAATCAATCGAACTGGGCCAAGGGGAGGTTGTACTTGAACAATAGGTAAGGCTTAGTAATGTCACTCTATAGGGATTTACCTAATCACGTAGTGAAATTCACCTCTCGCCTATAACAAAAAGGTTGGTGAACTTAACTTACTATTATGCTTGTTACATATTGGAAAAAAATTTTGATTACCTGGTAATACTGAGTTAGGGAATCATAGGGAACACAATACCCTAGTTACTATTCATAGTGGTTTAACACTTGTCTTAGTTTAGGATTTCTTTTCATAGTTGCTATAAAACACCCCTTTGGGAAGATAAGTTGGTTAATCAACCTGATTTGCATTAAAGTTTTCTCAATCTGCCATATTCCCGATGTGATTCGACCTTAACCTTGGTTAGGTTATATATCTTGACAACAACCACTTTAGCCTAAAAAAAGGAGGTGTAGCTTGGGCGGCAAGATCTTGTACTAATGGGTCATCATTTCATATCCCTCTACTAACGGGTCATCATTTCATATCCGTCTACTACTGGGTCATCATAGTGTCGTGATCATAACTAGGTGGGGACTCACATTTCATTTATTCATTCATTCTTGACTCCAATGAGTTTTGTCCCAAATAATATATAGACAAGAGTATGGTCATGACATGTATAAACCTGCAAATCATAACATCATAAAGAAGACTTCCAATAATACATAGCTTTCATATGACTTCAATATCATTCCTAGAGTATGTCATATCATGGGATATCTCATGATGCAATGCACTAATACATATAAATTAGCTTTACGAGCATGAAACTTCAAGAAAATATGCATAGTCATATGTATCTATGACAACCAACCCATACTTGAAGCAACTCGTAAACTATTTTATAAACCCATTACTTGAAATCAATAAGATACATGAGTGAATACACCAATTCATGAAATTAATGTGATTTAGGCTTTATTCATATACAATAATAATAATAATAATAATAATAATAATAATAATAATAATAATAATAATAATAATAATAATAATACATAAAATGTTAATTTAAGTTAAATCAAGCAACGCTCCACCAATTTCATAACCTAAAATTCCATAAGTAGGGACGAATCTTAAATAGCTACAGAATCATGATAATTACTAGTTATCCATGTATGAGAGTAGTAGGATTCACCAAATTAAAGGATAATTGAAGGAACCTATATCGTCATCTTCATATCTCCAATTTCCCTAGCTTCCATGATATAGAAATTGAAGACATCACATCCTTCTCATGGCATTAAACATCATTTCATAATAATACGGGCTAATAAATTTCAATAAATTTGTAATATAAGCATTTGGAATCACTTAAGTCAACACAACATGGTCCTTGTTAAACCTAAACTAGAAAGTCATTAATTTTAACTAAATATGCATCATAGTTCATAAAAAAATACTCATATACTTCATATAACTAAAAATGCATCACAAATTGCATGATTAAACCAACTACCCAAAAGTTCACAACATGCATAAACCTTAAACCTAAAATAGAATAAGAACTTAAGATTTGTGAAGGAAAGGGCTTCACAATTCAAATCCACATACCTTAGCTGACGATTTACAGAAGAAATCACTAACTTTGGTGAAGAAATCTGAAATGCTTGTCTTTAGTGGAGGACCTTAGGGAACTTGAGAGAATTTTTGAGAATTAGGTTTTGAAGAATGGTTTGTAAATAGGGTCATTTGTTGGAGTTTTAGACTAATATAAGGCATATGGGAAGTCAAAACGATGTAGCATTGGGCTTAGGGTGTGAGGAAAGTGCTAAAATACCCTTTCTAAATCTGGCCAAATAGTTTTTATACACTTCATCCATGAACTCTTGGCAAAACGATGTAGCATTGGGCTTAGGGTGTGAGGAAAGTGCTAAAATACCCTTTCTAAAACTGGCCAAATAGTTTCTATAAAAGGTTATTTATGGGCCGTAAGTCAATCCACAAGCCATAGAGTGGGTCGTATGAATTGGCAGCCTGACCATGCTTCACTAAAATGAGCATAATATTTTGGTACAAATTTCAAGTGAGGTAAAATTAGTTGCATTGAAAAGATAATAAAAAAGACCTTTCATTTGGTAGGTTGCTCTGCATCTAATTCATTGATGATTTGAATTTGACTCATATACGAACTCATACTAGAACTTAGTTAGTTGGAATCATTTGAACTCGACTTAATAGGAGAGGGGCTTGGAATTGCATGAGGGATCATGGAGGGTCTAGATAAAGTTTTTAAGGTTGTAAGGGAATAAGAAACACCTTTAATGAATCTGAAAATGGAAACTACAAGAGTCAATGTAAGGGTTGTACAAAGAAGCATGACCCGTACTGTGGTTCGTAAGTAAGGATCCTGAGACCATTATTTTTGGCCCCAAAATCACGAACCGTATTATGAGTCTTATAAATACTAATGGGTTGTGCTTGGACTCATAGAGTCCTTTAACACTTAGCCAAATTTTCTTATTCTCTTCGCCTCATTCTACTGAACTACTTAAGGGTGACATCCCTTTTCATTGGCAGTTTATTAACATATGAATCACTTTCTTGAAAAATCCAATATCTTTCAAGTCAAGGCCCTCCATATACGAACCCACTTACGATCTATAACTACTTCTATGGGTCTTATGTCACCCTCGTACAGTGACCCCAGTTCATTTTTTCAAGCCAATCCTCCTTCACCATTAGGCTCTCAAATTGGGCTCCCTACAATATCCCCCCTTGGGAACATTCATCTCCGAACGTTGATCAAGCTAGCACGAGAAGAGTTAAATGCAACATACAAGCCAAACGTCATTTTCATGCAAAGTTTTAAATCAATAACATCAACATTATTTTAAATACACACATAATATATTTTCATAATTGCACATAAGATTCTATTTAAGAACCAACTTCATGATTATGCATGTACGAAAATCATCAAGCCATAGTTATCATAATGATGTATATGGAGGGACATGAAAACTTCCGCCTTACCATTCCTTAATGCAACCACTTGAACTAAAACATCAACAATAACATCATAATCATGAAAAAATCTAGCATCAATCATTACCAAATTTTGAAGGAACACATACTTACCGAGTAAAGCATTTTAAGCTCTTTATATTCCCTTTCTAGCGGCCATCGGGAATCCCTTCACTTATGTCCCAACTTTCCACACTCAAAGCAACCTTCTTGTACTATCAACCACTCCCCTAAATGTATTCTACCACACTTGTCATAAGTAGGATAAGAGTTTCTCTCTTTCTCTTTCTCCTAGGCTCCAAGGTCTTAGTAGATGATGGTCCACCCTTATCAAAATGGACCCTCTTTGACCCCCTTTCACTCTTTCTCATATCTTTCTTCTTAATTTGTTCTATATAAGTCAAAAGCCTTGAAATATCATCTTCTTTACTAGCATAGCAATCCGGCATTTTGAACAAGCAAATTTGATAACCCCAACATGAATTTACTCATTTTAGAATGGGGGTCGGCAACCAATGATAGGTAATATTTTGAGAGTTGGGTGAACTTGAGCAAATACTCACACTAATGCTCCCTTGCTTAAGGTTGATAAATTCTTACATCTTGATTTTCCTTGACTCTAAGGGATTCAACATGATCTAGGAATGCATCTTTGAAATCTTCCTAAGATATAGAGCCTCGATCTTCATTCTTCTCACTTTTCCATTAAGTGTCACATACATAGACCATATCTTTTAATTGGAAAGTCGTTATCACCGCCTTCTCGTCCAAAGTCACTCCCATAATGGCTAACACCTTATACACTTCATCCATGAACTCTTGGGAATACTTATCCACTTTTGATCCATGGGATTCAGGAGGGTTCATTCTTAGAAAGTCCCTTACCCTCGAGGCCGTAGTGGGAGCATTTAGAAGATAGGCTCCTTAGTTAGTTTGGTTAGTCACAATTTATGCCAACATAGTGTGAGCGGTCTGAAATTTCACATGAGTTACTCCTTCATATATAGGGGCTTGAGATATCCTTCATGGAGGAAATATCTAAAAGTGCAAAGAACAATCTGCTAGAAGGAGAACTCGAAAGCACAACAAGGATCATGAAAGAACTGAGACAATTCCTAAACACCTTATAGCCTCCTACTAATAGATGTGGCATGCTTCACATCCATGAATAAAACTCTATTCAACACGGTATGTTGGACTCCAAGGACAGATTCAAAACCTTGTGCTCTGATACCAAGTTTGTAATGACCTAACCTAGGGGCCTAGTCATCACACCAAAAATAAGATACTCGAATGTACCTCTCCCAAGCCATCTTAAATATCATAAGAATTCATAGGCATAAAACAATAAGATAACATAGAAAACTAGGGGAAATGGGGGCTAAGACATGTTCAAGCTCGATGTTTTGGTTAAACTTGGTGGGGGCTAAGACATGTTCAAGCTCACCCTCAAATACATACATAACGAAGGAAATATACAACTGAAAACTAAAATGTCTTATACATCAATGTAGAAAGAAAACTAGGTTATTGTACCAGAACAAGTGGACTCACCAACTCTCGTCTTTAGTAATCCAAAAGCTAGCCACATGAAGGATATCGAGGAGTAGCTATCCCTAAATGGTTAAATCATATAGGCACAAAAGTATGCATTAGTACTTTGAATATACTTGTATGTAGGTATGCAATGCATGTCATGGAAAAAAATGATGAAATGATTCATGCTAAGTCTCGTGTTAAAAATAATACATTTATAAGGGAATTAGTAAGTCATAATCAAGCCAATATCATTTAAAAATAAAAAGACAACATTAGAAAGAACATAGTAGGATGCATGGATGAACATAGTTTTGAATAAGAATATCATATAAAATTGGAACAAACATACGGGTGATCATACAGACATTTTACTCTCATCATAGAACATGAAATAATGCACATAAGGAATGAAGAACTAACCCTTACATTAATGCATGATGAGTTACCAAAACTTAAAAAATTGAGAAAATTCATATTATAAATTATTAAAATATTAATATCCTTGGATTAACAATACATCATTTACATAAAAGACTATTTTATTACGGAAAGTATATTAATGATCATAATGGAGACCACGTTAGACAGTTGTAGACATAGCCATATACCTTTAGGAGAATCACAATTTGAACTTGTCAAATAATGAATCATAGGAGGTTTAAAACATCTTTGAACATAATATGAAGGAATAATCATAAATCATCATGAAAGGACACCCTTGGAAAATGAGGAGAACATGAACATATGTGAGAGCACCCTTTAATTGACATAAACCATGAGAACTAACCATGGAGTCCCGATGTTTCCCCTATACCTGTCATGCCCTGGGAGGGTACCCTTGGCGTGGCGGGCACTCAAAGACTATTGCTAGTCCCTAAGCGAACTGCTCGGCCTCATCACATATATTCACATGCATTTTAGTAGCGTAAGATATCAATGAATGACGATACTTAATTGAATAGTAATGAAAAAATGAAAATAAATAGCCAAAGGCCAAACATCTAATCCATAAACAAAGCAAGACTAGTTTGAAAGAAAACTAGCCAACATAACATCCAGTCACAACTCAGCAGTGTAGTCTATGAAGACTCTAAAACATCTGAATAATGGTGCCAATGATAGGCCCACGACTACCTTAAAATAGAATGAAATAAGTCTAAACTCAATGATAGAAAGAAACTTAATGTCCTCTGAGAGTAGGGGAGGGCTCACTAATCGACTGGAAATAAATAGGTCCTCAACGGTGCGCCTACTGAAGACCACTAGTACTTGTCTCTACATCATGAAAAGATGCCGGCCAAATGGACATCAGTAAGTGGAATGTACGAGCATGTAAAATGGCATAAAGAAACATGTAGAGGAAGAATAACATCAATTAAAATAGCTCAACTCAAGAAATAGGACACTCTATCATCATGTCAAGAGTCTAAAGTAAGAATGAAGTTTAGAAAATGTTTGCTCATCTATCATCTATGTCTCATCCACTCAGAGTACTATTAAGGCCAATTTGGGAATTTCTCCAACTGACAACCATCACTTATGAGCTAGTGATGATACAACAAAGTTGCCACATCTATCCAATACCCTACTGCGGGTATAGGGCATCCCATCAATGGATCCAAAATTAGTAACATCAAGTCCTCATTTTAGGACAATAGGAAACATCAAGTTTTATGGTTCAATCCTCTCGTACACCAGCGATGTAGTTATTGAGTTTGAGTTGGACTTACTCTTACTCAATTCGGTGTTCAATACTCCTCTCAAGACTAAATATGCTCATAAGACATCAACCCTATGGTTAACTCATTCATCTAGTCTCATTGGACATATATCATCTCAACTCATCACATCAACTATCAAACCTTTGGTTACATCATTTTAAGGTTTAACTCGTGACTCATAAGGAATCAGTCATAAATTGTTCTAACTCATGACCTTTATGAGAACAAATGGATAATTAAAGCATTTAGGGATTCCAGGGACTCTTTAGGCTTAAATTATGCTCATGCATGGTCGAAAGTAAAATATGTGAAAATAATACGAAATCATGCTAAGGTTCATATAATATGGCAAAATAGTCTAATTCAAGTAATTAATTAATAAAATTAGTAATTAATGCAAAATTATATAGATTTACATTAAAATTTATGAAAAACCTTTAAGAAACCATTCATGGGAGACTTAATTTACTCACATCACCATCAATCTAGGTTATGGGGCACATGGAAGAACAAAAGATATGTTTTGGTTAGCCTTACATGCCTGAAAGTTTTGAACCTTGAAGTATCTTGGAAGAATTCTAAAGTTTGTATTCAAACCCTAGTCCTTTTCTCTTTTGAAACATTGCTTCTACATTTGAGAGAGTGTTTTAGCGTAAAATGTTTAATCTGACATGTTTAGGGCTTTATTTAGGTGTAAAAACATTAATGCTAGGCTTATGAAGGGTGAAAAGACAAAAATAACTTATTTAAAAACCTGTCAAAAGTCATTTATTGGCCTATTTACGGCTTGTAGAAAGTTCTATGGCCTGCAGGGACCTTTTCTTGAAGTTTTGGACAAATTTTTGGGTCTCTTGTTCACCTTTAGGAGCCCATTTTAGGGCCTATAGAAGGTTCTACAACCCGTAGATGGAATTATAAAGTTTGGAACAAAAAATTGAAGTTTCTCCAAGAATTAGCATATGAACCATACTTCAATTTACGGCCCATAAAGTGATTTTGTAGTACAACTTTGCAACTGCAGTCTCTAGTAAAATAACCATAACTTTTGACTCTGAATTCCAAATTAGGTAAAATTCATTGCATAGGAAATCTAATTCAAAGGGATTTTATTTGGTAGGTTATGGGGCACCTAAAGTTTTGGGTTCTAAGTTTTATGATCATTTAAAGCTGACCATTGCATAATTCAACACTAGAAACTCAATTTATAGGAAGGTTTTGAACTAGACTAAGTACTAGAGGTCTCTTATGACTCTAATACACTTCCCACATACAAGAGTGAGACTTGAAAAATAGGTACATGTGATGATAGAGTTGTGGGGTTGCACAATATCTCGCCCTTGGGATCACTCATCCCCGAATTGTGAGCAACTAGGAGACTTATCAAGAAGTAACTCAAATACTCCGATACTCGGGGTACTCATACTTCAAATCAACCACAACATAGATTTAGAATTGAAAGACTACCTCTAACATCATCATTAGGCATGAATACAATTAAAGACATCCATACCCAAATACTCATAGACTCTGGAAGGATATCAACTCAGACATATAAACTCAACTCAACAATGGAAAAGTAACTCAGAGGGTAGTTGTTACCACCAATTTCATCATTAGAAGGCACGGATAAGTGAGGGCATCTAGCCTTCATCTCCTTTTCAGCTTCCCATGTAGCCTCTTCAACAAACTGGTTCCTCCACAACACTTTGATAGATGTAGTCTGTTTGGTTCTTAACTTGCGAACCTAGCAATCAAGCATTTAGACTAGGGTCTCTTCATAACTTAAACTATCCTTAACTCCAATGCTTTCAACAGGCACAACCAATTACGGATCTCCCAAACACTTCTTAAGCATAGAAATGTGAAAAATTGGGTTGATGGCTGCTAACTCTAGTGGTAGCTCTTAAGCATAAGCCACCGTGCCCACTCTCTTAGACTTAGAGTCCCTTTCTTTCCTATCACGACCTATGCCTAGGGCCTACATGTGACACGATGAATGGCAACCTGAAGGGACCAAAACAAGCCTCTTAGCATATCAATCACACATCCTTGGTCACAGAAGCAAAGTGAACAACAACAAGAGATAATTTATAAAGGGGAACGGGACTAAGGGAAGCCTTTGATATCATAAAAGTATAAGGGCCAAGCTTATAGCATAAATACATCATAATATTACAACACCTCTAAACATAGAATGGAGTGAGGTCCAAGACACTTTTTGGGCTCACCCTCATAATGTCATATGTTCAACAAATAAAGTCTTAAAAATAGCAGGAGAAAGTAGATAGTGTCCCTGAACTTGAAGACTCACTAAGCTTATCTTTTAATAATCTCACTTATCATCTGGGGGATGATCAATAGGAGCTCTGGTCACTACGTGGTAATATCATGTAGGCAAAAGTATGCATTAGTATGTTTAAATGTACCAAGTATGTAGAATGCAATGCAACAAGACATAAGCCAATATAGTCAAAATGTATAATCATAGTCAAGATTAAGTATGCATTAGTATGTTTAAATGGACCAAGTATGTAGAATGCAATGCAACAAGACATAAGCCAATATAGTCAAAATGTATAATCATAGTCAAGATAGCATAATTTCATTATGGCATGCATGACAAATGCTTAAAGTAAAACATGCTTATAAATCATTCATCTTTCATATAATGTAATGCATATGTAGGAAAAGACCATACTTGGAATTCCGATGATTACCCCTCATTGGAATAGAGGTGGTGTACTTTCCAAGGTAAACCATACTTCACCTTATGGGAGCCCATTCCATTTCAGAGAAGTAACCTTCCTTAAGGGAACCCATCCTATTCCGGAAAAGATTTCAAGAGAAACTTTGCCTTATGGGCGCCCATCCCATTTCGGGAAGAATTTTAAGAGAGAGTGCACTACATAGATATGCTAGTAAAGCAAGGGTAAAGTAATCACACTTTACCAATTTGTAAGAAGCATGGAAACATGACATGAGTAGCTCTAAAACATCTTTGACCTCTAATGGTGAGGCTAACGTTATAACATAAGAATAGATCGTCATCAAACATTACCCTTGCATTAAAATAAAAGGCTTACAATAGGTAAAATGTTTGAAAAAGGGCTTAATCCGGCATCACAACATCATAGAAATTTTCATGAATTCAATACATCTTTTGAAAGCCAAAAATCTTCATAAAGTCACTTGACTCATAAATCATGCAGTAGATCATCAATAACTCAAGGATCCTTATAAAGACATTTTATCAAACACTTGGTAGGTTTTTAATGCTAGTTCAAAATCAGGTAATTCAAGAGTGAAATAATATGAGAAAACCCAATGTACATCAACTCACTAACACATAGTAAAATCCTCATGTAAGATACCTTCAAATCCATCATCAAATCTCATAATAAATCATAGTTTCACAGTCCAAAGCATTTATAGTCTGATTAGACAAAGTCCATTCATAGTACAATCTTGAAGTAGATAGTCATGTATAATAAATTAACATTTCATAAAACCCCAACTTAGTTTATACTCATAATCCATAAAAGAAGATACCCACAGATGATACAACTTGAAGACATACAATTTTTCATAAAAAATGATATTGTGCTCCATGGGTGAAATAACCTAATGGATGAAACCCACATACCTAAATTTGGGGATTTCTTGATGTAAACATGAAGGTGACTTGAAACTTGAATGTAGTTCTTGAGATCCGAAATTAAACTTGAGATACTTGAATTTGGATGAAATATTTGGTTAAGTCTTGAAGAGGGTCTTGAGTGATATAGAATTGAAAAATGGCTAAGTATAAGTGTTTTCACACATAAGTGGGCATGGGGCTATGACACCAAGGCCCTTGGGCTAAAATAGAAAGTTAGGGAAAAACTATACTGGTACACATGATAAGGGCAACGCATACCTATCGCAAAGGGCACTCCAACAGTGATCTGCGCACCTGGCGGGTCATGGCCAAGCCGTGGATGGCTACTAGAAATCAAATTTTTGCAAAAATTATTATTTCTACAGGTCCTCTAAAATCGAGGTTATACCTATTTCCTACTCAATTTTGCACCCTAATAAAGAATATGAAGACGAATTTTTGATATCATTAACAAATTTTATGATATATGGAAATTATGGTTATAGACATTTGGTGTTTCAATATCTCTCCCTTAGGAACATTCATCCCCGAATGTCAAAGAAATATACATAAGAGAAGTAATCATTAAGATTTCAGCCCAACAGGAATGCGATAAATGCACTTAAACATCATTTTCAATATCTCAACATGAATGTCAAAAATCACCATAAACTTGTCAACATAAATATGAATGCATGCAAAATGATATAAGGGATGAAACTTAAGACTTGAAAGCATATATGGGATCTTAAATTATTACATTCGACTTCAATAGAGTGGAAGAGATCTGGATATCTCTTTCTCATGTCCACCTTAGCTTCCCATGTGGCACTTTCAACTTGTTGGTTCCTCCAAAGCACCTTGACGGAAGCTACGTCTTTATTTCTTAAACTCCTCACTTGTCTATCCAAAATCTCCACCAGGAACTCCTCATAAGTCAAATTATCTTCTATAATACCCATAACATCGAAGGGCACTATAGCACATAGGTCACCCACACACATTCTCAACATAGACAGATGGAAGACCAAGTGAACTATGTCCATCTCCATAAGCAACTCCAACTAGTAAGAAACCTTACCCACTATCCTCAAAACTTTATAAGGACACATAAACCTTGGGCTTAACTTCCCCTTCCTTCCAAACCGAACCACACCCTTCATGGGTGAGACCTTATAGGGATCCACAAATCTTTGGCTCAATTTCCCCTTCTTGCCAAATCAGACCACACCCTTCATGGGTGAGACTTTCAAATAGACCCAATCATTGACCTCAAACTCAAGATCTCTTCTCCTCACATCGGAATAGGACTTTTGCCTACTTTGGGCTGTTTTCAATCTTTCCCTCATCAACCTCACCTTTTCCAAAGCTTTAATAACCAAATCCAATACAATCAAAGCTATCTCACCAACCTCACCAAGGTACTTTCCAATAGTCTCTATCTGTTCTCATGGAATCAGAAAGAATTGAATAGGATGAATCATGAGCCTCTCTCAAAATCAACTCCCTCAAGTCATCAACATTAGGTACATATAATCTACTTTGGTACCTAAAGTACCATCTCCCCCTAGCAAGAAAACCTCCACTCTACTATCCTTTACCAAGGTCCTCAATTCTACCAAGGCGGGATCAAGGTTTTGTTTTTCCTTCACCTCCTTAATCAAAGAAGATTCAGAACCATCAACAACCAAAAACCTTTCTAACCCTTCCGGTAAGGCCAAAATAGGAGTGCAGACAAGCTAATCTTTCAAGGTTTGGAAACTCTTTTCATATTCATTGGTCTAAGCAAAATTTCCCTTCTTTTGGGTCAACATAGTCATAGGGGAAGAAATAGAAGAGAAACCATTTACAAACTTCTGGTAGTAACCCGCCAAACACAAGAAACTTCTAATGTCTAATGGAGTCAAAGGTCTAGGCCAATATCTAATCACCTCCATCATCTTAGGATCTATCTTAATGCCATCACCCGACGCCACATCCCAAGAAAAGCAACCTCTTTTAACCAAAACTCATATTTCTCATATTTAGCATACAACCTCTTCCCTCTCAAGATTTGCAATACCACCCTCAAGTGATCCACATGCTCCCCCTCACTATGGGAATAAATGTAGATATAATCAATAAAAACAACCACAACCAAGTCAAGGTATAGTTTAAAGGCCCTATTCATGAGATCCATAAATATAACTGGTGCATTAGTCAACCCAAAGGACATAACCACAAACTCAAAGTGCCCATACCTAGTCCTAAATCCCTTCTTGGAAATGTCACACTCCCTCACTTTTAGTTTGTTATACCCGCATCGAAGATCAATCTTGGAAAAGTGACTATCCCCTTGAAGTTGATCA
>DF361547.1:40577-50827 GCA_000787875.1 Solanum virginianum | reverse complement strand
AGTTGCCATAGGTGTCAACAAGTCAAAGCTGAACATCAAAGGCCGGGTGGCCTAACCTAAGACATAGAGATTCCTACATGGAAGTGGGAGGTAGTTAATATGGATTTTGTGGTAGGGTTGCCCAAGACTAGAAAAGGGTTTGATTCTATATGGGTTGTGGTTGATAGAATGATGAAATTGGCCCATTTCTACCGGTTAAGACTTCATATAAGGCTAAACAGTATGCAAGGTTGTACATCTATGAGTTGGTGAGGTTGCATAGGGTTCCCTTATCCATTATATCGAATCATGGTGCATAATTTACTTCCCATTTTTGGAAGTCTTTTTAATAGGGTCTTGGTACCAAAGTTCACCTTAGTACGATCTTCCACCCTCAAAGGGCTGGCCAAGCCAAAAGGACAATTCAAACACTTGAGGATATTCTTAGGGCTTGTGTCTTAGAGTTTAAAGGTAGTTGGGATGACCATGTTTCGTTGATTGAGTTTGCCTACAACAATAGCTATTACTCTAGTATTGGTATGACTCCATTTGAGGCTCTTTATGGGAGACATTATAGATCACCGGTGGGATGATTTGAGGTTGGAGAGGTGGCTTTATTGAGGCTGGATCTGGTTGTGATGCTTTTGAGAAGGTAAAAATGATTAGGGAAAGCTTGAGGTCAGCCCAAAGTCGTCAAAAATCCTATGCCGATGTAAGGAGAAGAGACCTAGAATTCTAAGTGGGTGATTGGGTTTATTTGAAGGTTTCTCAAACGAAAGGTGTCGCTCGTTTTGGTAAGAAAGGGAAATTGAGTCCTAGGTATGTTAGTCCTTATGAGGTGATAAAGAGGGTTGGTAAGGTGGCTTATGAGTTGAGGTTTCCTAGTGAGATGAATTTGGTCTATCCGGTGTTTCATGTTTCTATGTTGAGAAAATGTGTTGGTGATCCTAATGCTATTTTACCTCTTGATATTGTGGGTGTTGTTGAGGATAACTTAACTTATGAGGAGGTTCTGGTTCAGATTTTAGATGAATAAGAAAAGATATTGAGGAACAAAGAATTCGTATCCATTAAGGTCCTTTGGAGGAACCAACAAGTCGAGAGTGCTACTTGGGAGGCCAAAGCAGACATGCGAAAGTGGTACCCTTATCTCTTCCACTCTGTTCACGCCTAAGATACTAATTCTAAGTTCCCTATGTGACTTCAAGTCTTACATTTTAGCCCCTATGTCATTTATGTGCTCATGTTTAAGTTGGCATTTATGATTACTGCACACTTATAATGGGATTTTGAAAGTGATATTTAAAATGTAATGTTGTATTCATGTTGGGTTTGATTTGTTCATGATTATTCTTGCCTTGTATGTCTTTTATACATTTGGGGATTAATGTTTCCAAGGGGGAGATATTGAAACGACCCCAAAAAGTTCCCGAAAAAGTGCCTCGGAAGTGCCAGAAATCTTATTTTCTGTATATCTAAAAATTCATTTGTCATTTCAGAAATCTGACTTCATATTCTTGTTCAAGGGGGCCAAATTAGAGTGACAAAGGTCTAACCTCAAATTTAAAGGAAAGGAATCAAATTATGAAATTTTGCTGAATACAATTTCCAGTGAGGGTCCATGACCTCTCCAACGCAGAGAGGTGTATTTTCTTGCACTGTCTTTTTCTAGTTTGCCTAGATTTTTCTAAGTGTTGGACCTAAATTTTTCCAAACGTATTTTCACCTATATTTAGCCTTATTTCACCCTCATATCACCCAAAAACATTCCCCAATATTTTCCCAAACACTTAAGACTCATTTCACTAAGTTTTCTCAAACGTATTTTCACTTATACTTAGCCTTATTCACCCTCATATCACCCAAAAACATTCCCCAATATTTTCCCAAACACTTAAGACTCATTTCTAACCGTAAATTCAAGTCCCAAACTCAAGACCAATCTCAAGGATTTCTTCAAGGATCTCACCCAAGCTTCAAATCTCCATTAAAGTCTTCTTCAAGAACTTAAGAAAAGCTAAGGTATGTGGCTTACACACCCCAAGGTGTTTGATAAAATATCCAGTTATGGTTTCTTGAGAAAATAAAAATGTAAAGCAGGAGATATGTTATGAATGATGTTGTGGTAATGAAAAGAGCTTATGTATATGATATAATTCNNNNTTGAGATTTTACTTGCTAAATGCTTGTGTAAAGCAGGAGATATGTTATGATTGACTATATGATGATGAAAAGAGCTTATGTACATGATGAATACTATCTAAAGTATTATGATAGACGATTCCCAATTTGGGAGCCTAGTTGAGGGGTCAAAGACTCAACTATTAGGGTGATGGGTGCGATCATCACCAACCGAGTTGAGGGATTGATTGCTCAACCACTAGGTTGATGGGTGCGATCATCACCAACCTAGTTGAGGGGTTGATATGTCAATCACTAGGTGATGGGTGCGATCATAACTAACCTTGATAAGGGGTTTGTACCTCATACACTAGGGTGATGGGTGCTATCATCACCAACCCCAAGGGGTTTATACCTTGGCAATCTAGCTTGGTCTCCCCTTCACATATGATATTCTATATGAGCATGATTTACTTAAGCATATTTTACTTATGCATTAATCATACATGTCATATTGCTATTTTATGCCTATTACCTATGGTGATGCATCTTGGATTATGATGCTTATCTATTGCTGTATTGCATCCCACATACTTAGTACATTCAAACGTATTAACATATACTCTTACCTACATGATATCACCATGTAGGGACCGATGCCCAATTTGATCATCCTCCTCTTCCACGTGGCTAGATGATGCTATTCCAAGCTTATTGGTCAGCCCTCAATTTCGGGGACTTTGATTTATGTTTCCCTCTTATCTATGCATTGAGACACTATCTTATGTTCTATTTGACTATGAGGGTGAGCCCGGTTATTTTGTCTTGGCCCCCGCTCTATCTATGTATTTAGAGGTGTTTGTTGGACATGTTGTATATATATGCATGAGCTTTGACTCCTCTATGTTGTTTAAGTATTACACTATCTCTTTCTTCCTTACATCTATTTCCCCTTGTTCATGTTTCTTTTGACTTGTTATATTGCTTCCGCGACCAAGCATGTATAAGGATACGCTATGAGGCTTGTTTGGGGTTCCTTTGGGTTCCCCATTCGCCGGTCATGTCTAGGTCCTAGGCTTGGGATGTGACATGTTGTTCAATTGCTTTCGCGACCAAGGATGTGTGATTGATATGCTAAGAGGCTTGTTTGGGACCCCTTCAGGGTCCCATTTACCTTGTCACGTCTAGGCTCTAGACTTGGGTCATGACATGTTTATTCTTAAATATCATAATATTTTTTGTAGTGTTTGTTTGTGCTTTAGCAGGATCTTTTAGCTTGTTTGGGATGAAGCGTTCGCCTGGGTAGGGATTGAATTTTGAAGGAGTTGGGCTTGAAGATTTTTATTTTCTTGTTATTTGTGTCTTGTTCTATTTCGTTTTGTAATTATGTTATAATAAAATATAATGGAGATCGGGGATTTAGTTTTGGGGGGGGGGGGAGAGCGAAATTATGTACTAATTGTTTTTCTTTCTTTCTTCTTTTTTTATGTATTTGTCTTGCTTTTTTAGTTTGATTGCTCAGAATAATTAGAGAAAACTTTTTAGGCAATCTTAATTTAGGATTTAATTGTTTAAAAACAAGTCTTGTGTGCGTAGATTAATTTAAGTGTGAATAACATATAATTAAATCAAGTATGTTTTAACATCTTTCTCTATTTTGAACATGTTTAAAAAAGTATTTTTCAGATAGCTTGTCTATAGGAACTATGTCACTCTAGTATGTTAATTGTTTAAAAAATCATGTTCGTATTCACGTATTTGCAATTACTTGGCCTAGCAAACTTGTTTATAGGAACTTTCTTTTCTAAGTAATTTTTTTGCATGTCTATGTGAAGCATGTTAAATATCTCTCCTATAGGAACTTTAGTATCATAACTTTCTTTTAATATCATATTTACAATTTTGGTAATATTAATTAATTTTAATATCATATTTATAATTTTGGAAATATTAATTGATTAGAAATCGTATTATTAGGTTGTTTAACAATTTTTTCTATAATATTATCTGTTAGAAATCATGCCTTTAGGGTTTAACATTTTGTTTTTCACATGTTAGAAATCATGCCTTTTAGGATTTAATATTTTTCACTATAGAAATCATTCTTTTTAGGATATTTAATATTTTTTCCACATGTTAGAAATCACGCATATAGGATCACATTTTTTTTATTGTCTTTAACAAAAATATTTTAAATGTTACTTTTTAAAAAAGTATTCTAATAAGTATTACTAATATGATATTTTTGGAATTAAAATCCTTTTTAATTTTAAAATGGTTAAAATTTGATTTTTGACGCACACACTTAATAAATCTTTGCACTTTTATTTGTGTTTGTTAATATTTTTGGAGGAATACTTGAGATTTTACTTGCTAAATGCTTGTACTTTATGTTTTGTTTGACGTGAGTCTAACTAGAAGCCGTAATTCCTTTTTAGTCTAGAACTACCAAACTAGAATGTCCAATGCTTCTTGAACATTAGGAGAGACGTTAGACACTTTAGAAAATTCTAGTGTTTTTCATTTTCTTCAGTGCACTTTTAGGTAATAATAAATCAACCTAGGAGGGATAGGGGTATATAGGATCCTCGGATATGATTACCGAAACTCGAGCTTAAAAGAAAAAATTTGGTTTTCGTCCTTCGGTTGAAACAAGCCAAGTGAAGCTAAAATAACAAAATTTAATTTCGTCTTCTTAAAATAAAATCCAAGTACGCTGATCCAAGTGGTATAAAATCGCTTAGTTCCTTTCTCTTTCTTTCCTTTCTTTGCTTCCTTAAGTGTTTGGGGTAGTTAGAACTTTAATTATCATTTTTACCAATATTTATTTGATCATTTAGAATTAATTAAGACATTTTATTAACTAAGACACCTCATTTGTCCCCATATAAAATATGAGATACGGTCGAGACCGGCATTTGCGGATCTCGAAGGATGCCTAAAATCTTCCCTTTGAGGTAACTTGAACCCTTACCTAATTTTTGGTGGCCTTAGGCCATTAGAAATAGTTTTAGGTTAGAATGGTGTTGTAATGAACCTTTAAATATATTAGGTGAAGACTCTTCAATATCTTTCAAATCCCAAAAGAGTTGTGCTGTGACATCATCCAGATTTCAATTTTTTCATAGAGAAAAATGGGGCATGACAACCCTATGAATTGTCTCTTTAATATCTTCAAATTCATCTGTTATTTTGCAAGTCCAACTTCATATTTTCTTTTAGGGGGAAAAATTGTGTGGGAAAAGGGCCACCTTTAATTTTTAGGACACCCATGTCGAAAAATATTTTTTTGATGAAGTTGCTCAAATCAGAAAAGTGCACAACAATGGCGTGTCATGCCCCTGTTCCCCAATAGTTAATAAATTTTTTAGTTTCATTTTAAATCAGTAAATTTAGTCCAGACTAATCCTAACACCTATATATACACATAATTAACTGAAAATCCTTTCATTTCTAGGCCTAAACCTCTTTCTCAATACTCTCAAATCCTCTAAAACTTCTCTCTAAAACCCCTCCATCAAATCCTTCAATTTCTTGGAGATTAAGTTTCCTCCATTGAACACAAAGCTTTTAAAATGGATTCTCAAGATTTTCAAGTCTTCTTTTCAAGTTTCAAGACAAAAGGTATGTGAGTTTCTTCATTCATGGGTTCTTCTACCCATGAAGTCCCAAAACTTATTTTGTAACTTCTTCAAGTTTCAATGAATAATTTCTTGTAGGTACTCCCTATACTTCTATCAAACATGAATTTTGTTAAAGTTCTTTATTTATTGCATAAAATTTCATAAATTAATTGGAAGGATTTTCTGCTATGACTTGTTTTATGAAATTCAAAGCTATGAAAGTTATGTTACCATGAGGTATTATGAAATTGATGATTCTATGAGATAAATTACATGATTATTTGTCTAAAGTAAAAAGATGATATGTATGATTGTGGTGGTGTCACGACCCAAGCCTAGGGCCTAGACATGGAATGAAAACTCGAAGGGAAAATAAGCCTCTTAGTATATCAATCGCACATCCTTGGTCGCGGAAGCAAAATAAACAACAACAAGAGATATAATAGAAAGGGGAAATGAAACTAAGGGAAATATTGATATTCAAAAAAGCATAAAATAGTCAATCTCATAGCATAAGTACATCATAATATCCAACAACACCTCCAACATGGAGGGGAGCAGGGGCCAAGATGTTTTCTAGCCTCGCCCTCATAATAACAAGTGTTCAACATAAAGAAGTTTCAAAATAGCAAGAGTAATGTAGATAGTGTCCTCGGACTTGAGGACTCACCAAAGCTTATCTCCGAAGTATCAACTAGCCACGTAGAGAATGATCAAAAGGTGCTCCGGTCCCTACATGGTAATATCATGTAGACATAGAGTTTCGTTAGTACATTTAAATGTACTAAGTATGCGGGATGCAATATAACAAGACATAAGCCAATATAGTCAAAATGCATAATCTTAGGCAATAGATATATAATTTCAATATGACATGCATGATCAATGGTCATAATAAAACATGCTTGTAAAATATTCATCTTGCACAATATATATAGCACACATATGTGGGAAGCGACCTCAACCAACATAGACTAAGTAGCTACAACTTAGAATTCAAGGCATGACACCCCCTCAGTAAGGTGGACAGGTATGACACCCCCCGGCTAGGTGTGGTCTACTTGCCAAGACAAATCAAGCATGATAACATGACTAGATGGATCCACTAGTATAGCAAGGGTAATTATAATAATCCTATGGCGAGACATAGTTTAGAGACTAAAGACTTTATGTAAGGATGCCTTGAGTCGAGCCCCCATCATAAGCATCAATCGGTGCTAAGTAAAATCCCACGGAAACTTGAAATAATCATAGTTTGTATAACTTATAAGAGACATGGAAACATGATAGCAGTAGCTCTTGAAACATGTTTGACCTCTAATAGTGATCCTAACTTGAACGTGAGAGTAGATCATAATCATACATGAACCCTTGATTTAACATAAAAGGCTCACAAGAGGTAAAAAATCTTGAAATAGGGCTTAACTTATTCAAAATCATACAATTCAAGAGTGAAATAAGATGAGTAAACTTAATGCAAAATAACCCACCAATATGTAGTAAAGCCCTCATGTAGGGTATCTTGAAGTCCATCACAAAGCTCATAATAGTTCATAGTTTCATAGCTCAAAACATGCATAGTCTCAAAGGACAAAATTACTTCATGGTATAAGCTTGAAATAGATTGTCATGCATAATCAATCAATATTTCATAAAATCCAACATAATTTATCTTCATAATCCATGATAAAAGATATCCATAGGTAATACACTTGAAAACATAAAATTTTCATGAAAAGGGAAGGTTGGGCTCCATGGGTGAAAGAGACCCAATGGATGAAATCCACATACATTAAACCTTGAATTCCTTGAAGTGAACTTGAAGTAAATCTTAGAGCTTGAAATGAATCCTTGAGTTCCAAAGATGAGCTTGAGATCCTTATATTTGAATGAGAGAATAAATACAGTCTTAGAGAAATTTGAGAGAGGGTTTTGTAAGATATAAAGTTGATAAAATGGCTAAAGTATGGGTGATTT
This sequence comes from Solanum virginianum, assembly GCA_000787875.1. Lineage (NCBI taxonomy): Eukaryota > Viridiplantae > Streptophyta > Magnoliopsida > Solanales > Solanaceae > Solanum > Solanum virginianum. Next base: position 43,127 of record DF361547.1, on the reverse strand, counting down.
CACATTTTGGTGGGCATGGGGCTATGAACCCAATGCGCTTGGGCGCTTAAGAAAAACTAAGAAAAATTTTATACTGGTCTGCGTCTCATCCACATTGTGAACCCATCGCAAAGTAAAATTGCTCCATACCTCTGGCGCGTCGCGGCCAGGGTTAGGATGTTCTCTGGAAATCGAAAATTAGATAAAATTATTTGCTATAGGTTCTCTAAAATCTGGAGTTTACCTATTTTCCACTCTATTTTGCCCCATGATTGGGAATGTAAAATTGGATTATGATATCACGCACAGATTTTGAGATATATGGATATTACGATTATGGGCATTTCGAAGCACATTTTTAGGGCATTTCAATATCTCACCCATGGTAACATTCATCCCTGAATGTCAAAGAAACATGCATAAGAGAAGTAGTTATGAAGATTTCAGCCCAACATGAATGCAACAAATGTATTTAAACATCAATTTCCAAAATCTTAACATGAATGTCAAAAATCACCATAAACTTGTTAACATAAACATGAATGCATGCAAAATGACATGAGGGCTTAAACTTAAGACTTGAAACCACATAGGGGACTCAAATTAGTACCTTTGGCTTGAGTAGAGTGGAAGATATATGAGTATCACCTTTTCATGTCTGGCTCGGCTTCCCATGTGACACTTTCAACTTGTTAGTTTCTCCAAAGGACCTTAACGGAAGCTACATCTTTGCTTCTCAACCTCTTCACTTGTCTATCCAAAACCTCCACCGGGACCTCCTCATATGTCAAATTATCTTCTATAACACCCACAACCTCTAAGGGAACTATAGCACTTGGGTCACCCACACACTTTCTCAACAGGGACACATGGAAGTCCAGATGAACCATATTCATCTCCATAGGCAACTCCAACTCATATGCAACCTTACCCACTCTTCTAAAAACTTTATAATAACCCACAAATCTTAGGCATAATTTCTCTTTCTTGCTAAACTAGACCACACCCTTCATTGGTGAGACTTTTAAGTAAACCCAATCACCAACATTAAACTCAAGATCTATTCTTCTCACATCAGAGTAGGACTTTTGTCTACTTTGGGCTGTTTTCAGTCTCTCCCTTATCAACCTCACCTTCTCTATGGCCTCCATGAACAAATATCGACCTAGCAAAGCCATCTTCCCTACTTCAAACCATCCAACCAAGGATCTACAACGCCTACCATATAAAGCTTCGAAGGGAGCCATACCAATGCTTGAGTGGTAGCTATTGTTGTAGGCAAACGGAATGAGTGGAAGATGTTCATCTCAACTACCCTTAATCTCTAAAACACATGCTCTAAGCATATCCTCAAGAGTTTAGATGGTCCTCTCAGCTTGACCATCCATTTGAGGGTGAAAAGCCGTGCTACAATTGACCTTGGTACCAAGCCCTCTTTGGAAGAACCTCCAAAAGTGAGAAGTGAATTGAGCACCATGATCCAAAATGATAGACAAGGGCACCCCATGATAGACAAGGGCACCCCATGAAATCTAACCAACTCACGGATGTATAACTTGGCATAATCTTCAGCACTATAAGTGGTTTTGACTGGTCGAAAGTGAGCCAACATTGTCATTCTATCAACAACAACCCAAATAGAGTCAAAATGTTTCCTAATCTTAGGCAACCCAACCACAAAATCTAAGTAGATCTCTTCCCACTTCCAAGTAGGAACCTCTATGTCTTGGGCTAGGCCACCCGTCCTTTGATATTCGGCATTGACTTGTTGGCAATTGTGACATCCAGATATGAACTTGGCAATATCTCTCTTCATACCACCCTACCAATATACCTCCCTCAAGTCTCTATACATCTTTATAGAATCGGGGTGAATAGAATAGGATGAATTATCGGCCTCCTTCAAGATTAGCTCCCTTAAGTCATCAATGTTAGGTACACACAACCTACTTTGCTACCTAAGGGAACCATCTCCCCCTTGGGAGAAAACCTCCATTTTACCATCTTTCACCAAGGCCTTCAACTCTAACAATATGGGGTCAAGATCTTGTTTTGACTTTACTTTCTCAACCAAAGAAGATTTAGAACCATGGACAACCACAACCCCACCATTCTCAGCTTTATCCAACCTAACCCCTAAACTAGCTAACTAATTAACTTCTCTAGCCACCGCCTTACCAGTATCATCAATTTGAGCTAGACTACCCATGAACACTCTACTTAGAGATCGGCTACAATATTAGCATTACCGGGGGTGATAATGCACACTCATATCATAATCTTTAGGAAGCTTTAACCACCTTCTTTGTCTCACGTTAAGATCTTTTGGGGTGAACATATATTGGAGACTCTTGTGGTCGGTAAACATATCAGCATGAACCCCATACAAGTAATGACGCCAAATCTTCAAGGCAAACATCACGACCACTAAGTCAAGATCATGGGTAGGGTAATTCTTCTCATACACCATAAGTAGTTGCCTAGGGGCATATGCTATCACCTTGCTATTTTGCATCAAAACACACCCCAAACCAATTCTTAAGGCATCATAATATACCACAAACCCTTCCC
>DF361547.1:9403-26525 GCA_000787875.1 Solanum virginianum | reverse complement strand
TATCGCAGATGAATTTTGAGATATATAAAAATTATGATTATGGGCATTTCGAAGCACATTTTTGGGGCATTTTAGGTGGGTTATATAAGAATGATTTAAATTGATGATTTTCATTGAATTGATGCATATTCCTCTTGAGTTATATGGTTTAAAGTTTACATGCATATAATCTACCCAATCATCATATCGAGTTTCTAATGATGAATAATTTCCAATGATGAGGGTTCAATTATGAAAGTTTATAAATGTTATGATGTTTTGAATCCCTTATATGAATGTTAAAGATAGTGAAAGAACAATTCTCACCAAAAGATAGATCCTTTATGATGAGGACAATTCTCACATATTGGACCTAAAGTTAGATGAGCTACTCTTTATATATGGTGATGATGAGGATGCTATGCTTTTATAGTTTACAAATTATTACGATATGCATATGTTTTCAGATGTATTCCATGATAATGACTTAGCTTCCATGACCCTTGGAGTTAGAGAACACACCATCATAATGGACTCTCTTCGAATCATTCACCCTCTTCTCCTTGAGCTTCTCTCCTTCAATCTGTTCAGCATAGGTAATGAGCCTGGAGATGTCCATCTCCTGAATAAGCATAGTCATATGACATTCTTTCATAACCAACTCAGAGATCCCAGAAATAAACTTGTGCATTATTGCACGGTGGTCAGCCACAAGCATAGGACCATACTTGGAGAGCTTTGTGAATTTGAGGGCATAGTCCCTCACACTCATACCACCCTGTTTGCAGTTGATAAATTCTATTATCTTAGCTTCCCTAAGTTCAAGAGGGAAGAAGCGATCCAAAAATACAAACTTGTACTCTTCCAAATTAACAACATTACCACAAATCCTCTCCATCAACCATTGAGTTCACCACACTTGAGTCACATCCTTCAATTGATAAATGACTAACTCAGCCTTCTCCTCAAAAGTCACTCCCATGATAGTCAACACTTTAGAGAGCTCACCAATGAACTCTTGGTCATCCTCATCAACCTTTGACCCATAGAACTCCGAAGGATTTATCTAGGTAAAATCTCTCACTCTAGTAGCCAGAGTGGGATCATGGGGATGAAGATTTACCTGTGTAACCTAGGTAGTCACCACTTGGGCAAGCATAGAAAACACAATACAGAATTCACCATTAGTGACTAGCTCTTTCATAGGCCATTGAGGAACTTGGTCCTTATTAATTGGGGCCTGTCTTGGTAGGGAAGCTCTTTGTGGAGGTATCTTTTGTAATGTAGTAAGGATATCATCAGGATTAGGAAACAATAACATATGGTCTAAAGCATGACAGAATACATGAAAAAGTGAAACAATTCTTCAAACACTATCATAGCCTCCCATTCATAGGCATACTTCACTTTCACACCCATGAATAGGACTCTACTGATCATTTACAAACCTAGTGCTCTAATACCAAGCTTGTCATGACCTGGACCTAGGGTCTAGGAGTGATATGGAAAATAGAAACCCGAGAGTCCCCAAATAAGCCTCATAGTATCCACATTTACATCATCGGTTCGGAAGCATATAAAAACAGTAAACACATAGTTCTAAGGGACAAAAAAGTAGGACTCACGCTATGGGGGTATCATAGGGATAGGGATTAACATGGATTCGCATAACATATAACATATAAGGACTAAGGGGCAAGTAAGTATGACTCACTCTATAGGGGTAAAACGGGACTTAGGACCCTCCACATCATAACATGGGATCCATATCATAATACCCATAAACAATTCATAACAATCATAATCATAGTCTCTGAATACAACACATAACATATAACAATACGAAAGTCTATTAGATGTCCAACAATGCCTCTAGTCATAAGATAGGATGGGGGCTAAGACATGACCTGGGCTCACCCCCAAAGTAAATAACATAAACAGAAGCAACATAGGTAGAGGAATCGTGCTTATCCTTAGAAATAGGACTCACCACAACAAATATCTCAAATCTTATTTAGCAATCAAATGGTGGATGAAGGTAGTCTACAGTTCCTACACAGTTAGATCATGTAGGCAAAAAGTGTCATGATCCAAGCCTAGGTCCTAGATGTGACACGATAAATGAGGAACCCGAATGGACCCCAAATAAGCCTTTTAGCATATCAATCAAACATCCTTGGTTGCAAAAGTAAAATAAACAACATCAAGAGATATAGTAAATGGGGAAATGGGACTAAGGGAAGTCTTGATATTCATAAAAGCATAACAAAGTCAAGCTCATAACATAAGTACATCATAATATCCAACAACACATCTAACTTGGAATGGAGTGCGGGCCAAGACACTTTCCAGGCTCACCCTCATAACAACAAGTGTTCAACATAATGAAGTCTCAAAATAGAAAAATGTGGATAGTTTCCTTGGACTTGAGGACTCACCAATACTTATCTCTGAAGTACCAAACTAGCCACATGGAGGATGATCAAAAGAAGCTCCAGTTCTATATGGTAATATCATATAGGCATAGAGTATGCGTTAGTATGTTTGAATTTACTAAGTATGCGAGATGCAATGCAACCTGACATAAGCCAATATAGTCAAAATACATAATCATAAGCAATGGATATATAATCTTAATATGACATGAATGATCAATGCTCATAATAAAATATGCTTGTAAATTATTCATCTTGCATAATATATATCATATATATGTGGGAAGTGACCTCAACCAACATAGACCAAGCGCTACAACTTGGACAACGAGGCCTGACACACTCTCGGTTCAGGTGACCAAGCAGGACAACCCCCGGTTAAGCATGGTCTACTTGCCAAGGCAAACCAAATATGATAACATAACTAAATAGATCCACTAGTATAGCAAGGTTAATAATCATAATCCTATGGTGGCACATAGATTAGAGATAAAGACTGTACATAAGGACCCCTTGAGTCAAGCCCCCATCATAAGCCTAAATCGGTCCTAATTTAAACCCCACGGAATACTTAAAAAAATCAAACTTTAATCATAACATGAATAGCTTGTAAGAACATGACTTGAGTAGCTCATAAGCATGTATGACCTCTAGTAGTGAGCCTAACTTGAATATGAGAGTAGGTCATAACCATACATGAACCCTTGCTTTAACATGAATGGCTCGCTTGACCTCTAATAATGAGCCTAAGATGAACATGAGAGTAGATAATAATCATACATGAATCCTTATTTTAACATGAATGGCTCACAAGAGGTAAAATTCTTGAAATAGGGCTTAACTTGATACTTTTAAAATCATAGATACTTTTCATGAATTCAATTAGAGGTGAAAAATGGGTGGATTGTATTTGGATGGATTAAATATGGATTGAGTGAAAATGGATTGGATCACAAACCATCCATATAAAATATGGGTAAATATGAATTTGGTCAAATATGGTTTGGATAAAAATGGTTCTACCCACTTTAATCTCATAAAGCCAAAAAAATTTAATCAAAGCTTGATTGTTAATGCTAAATCCCTATCACCCCAACTCTATTCCTAAATAATTATTTTTGGAAAAATTATTTTTATCATAAAAGTTTTTAAAAAAATTTTGACTTCAATATTTTTAAGAGAACTAAAAAAAATTCATGCGCACAAACCGAATTATTTTGGTTTAGTTCAATTTTTTAATTTTACGGTATTTATGCCTGTCCCAATAAAAAATAAATAAAAAAATTTTTGCCCCCACCTCGACACCGAACCGAAAAATTGAATAAGTTTGGTTTGGTTGGATTTTTTAATTTTTTTGTATTTATGCCCGCCCCAATAAAAATATTTGAAAAAAAGTTGATTTTTTGCCCCCCATCCAATCTCGACATCGAACCGAAAAACTGAATTAGTTTGATTTGTTCAATTTTTCAATATTTATACCCGCCCCAATAAATTTTTTTAAAAAAGTTAATTTTTTTTCTCTCAACCCCACCCTGCACCGAATCAAAAAGAATTAGTTTGGTTTGGTTCAATTTTTTAATTTTTTGGTATTTATCCTCGCCCAAATAAAAAAATTAATTTTTTTTGCTCCCTTCACCCCGACATCGAACCGAAAAATCAAATTAGTTTGGTTTAATTTGATTTTTTAATTTTTTGATATTTATGTCCATCCCAAAACAAATTACCTTTTTTCCCCTCCATCCCCCCGACATCGAACCGAAAAATCGCATTAGTTTGGTTTTGTTTGATTTTTTAATTTTTTGATATTTATACCCACCTCAATAATTTTTTTAAAAAAAGTTAATTTTTTCCCCAACCCCTACCCCACTCCGACACCGAACTGAAAAATCAAATTTGTTTAGTTTGGTTCGAGTTTTTAGTATTATGCCCGTGCCAATAAAAAAATAAAAAATCATTAATTTATTCTCCCCCCCACCCCCGTCCAATTTTTTTAAGAAACATAAACAAATAATCATGCACACAAATTTTTTTAGAACAATTAAGAATTTTTTATTATGAGTTAGGGGATCTATATGTCTATATAGATACCATTATTTTATCCATTTTGATCATATTTGTATGAACTCTTAAAATAGGTTAACCCATATTTATCCATTTAGAAAATATGAGTGATCCATTAAAATAAATATGGGTAAAATAGATTCTTTTTGCCTTATATGGATTAAAATTGTCACCCTGAAATTCAATACATACTTGAAAGCCTTTAATCATCATGAAGTCACTTGACTTGTAAATCATATAATATATCATTAACAACTTGAGAATTCTTGTCATGTCACTTTATCAAACACATGGTGGGTTCATGATGCGTGTTCAAAATCGTGCAAATCAAGAGTGAAATAAGATGAGTAAATCAACCCACCAACATTTAGTAAAACCCTCATGTAGGGTACCTTGAAATCCATTACTAAAGCTCATGATAATTTATTGTTTCATAGCTCAAAACATGCATAGTTTCAATAGACATAATCAACTCATGGAGCAAACTTATAATAGACATTCATGCATAATCCATTAGTACTTGGTAAAACTCCAACTGGTTTATGCTCATAATTCATTATAAAAGATATCTATAGGTAATACAACTTGAAATCATACAATTTGCGTAAAAAGAAAAGGTTGGGCTCCATTGGTGAAAGGACCCATGGATGAAGACCCATATACCTTGAACCTTGAATTCTTAGAGGTGAACTTGAAGTAGTCTTAGAGCTTGAAATGAATCCTTGAGTCCCAAAGTTGAGCTTGAGATCCTTAGACTTTAATGAGAGAATTGATAGAGTCTTAGAGGGGTTTAAGAGAGGGTTTTGCGAGTTATAAAGTTGAAGAATGGCTAAGTATGGGTAGTTTCACGCTTAAGTGGACATGAGGCTATGACCCTACTGCCCTTGGCAAAAATAGAAAAATAAAGAAAATATTACACTGGTCTGTGTCCCTAGCACGACGCGGACCCATCGGCCTGACCAAGTACACTGCTCCGCGCCCCTAGCGTGTTGTGTCCACGGCGCAGACAACCAGTAGAATTCGTAAATTAGTAAAAATTATTTGTTGCTATGGGTCCTCTAAAATTTGGTTTATACCCTTTTCCACTCAATTTTGCCCCTTAATCAACAATATGAAGTTGAATTTTTGATATCATGCATAAATTTTGATATATATGGAAATTACGATTATGGGGCATTCCAAAGCACATTTTAGGGTGTTTCAATATCTCCTCCTTAGGAATGTTCATTCCCGAATGTCAACGAAACATGCGTAAGAGAAGTAATTAAGAAGATTTCAACCCGACATAAATGTAGCAAATGCATTTAAACACCATTTTCAAAAATCTCAACATGAGTATCAAAAATCACCATGAACTTGTTAACATAAACATGAATACATGCAAAATGATATAAGGCTGAAACTTAAGACATGAAATCGTATAGGGGACTTAAATTATTACTTTCGATTTGAGTAGAATGGAAGAGATATGGGTATCACTTTCTCATGTCCGCCTTGGCTTCCCATGTGACACTTTCAACTAGTTGGTTCTTTCAAAGGACCTTGATGGAAGCTACATCTTTGTTTCTCAACCTCTTCACTTGTCTATCCAAAATCTCCACCGAGACTTCCTCATAGGTGAAATTATCTTCTACAATACCCACAACATCTAGGGGCACTATAGCACTTGGGTCACACACACACTTTCTCAACATGGACACATGGAAGACCGGATCAATCCTATTCATCTCCATAGGCAACTCCAACTTATATGCAACCTTACCAACTCTCCTCAACACTTTATAAGGACCGATAGACCTTGGGCTCTATTTCCCTTTCTTGCCAAACTGGATCACACCCTTCATGGGTGAGGCTTTCAAGTAAAGCCAATAACCAACCTTAAACTTAAGATCTCTTCTCCTTACATCAGAGTAGGACTTTTGTCTACTTTGGGGTTTTTTCAATCTCTCCTTTATCAATCTCACCTTCTCCAAGGCCTCTATGACCAAATTAGGACCTTGCAAAGCCATCTCCCCTAGTTCAAACCACAACTTTGGGATAAAACCTCCACATCACCATCCTTCATCAATGTCTTCAACTCTACCAAAGCAGGGTCAAGATCTTGATTTGACTTTACTTCCTCAATCAAAGAAGATTTAGAACCATCAACAATCACTACACCACCAGTTTCAACTTCATCCAACCTAACCCCCAATCTAGCCAACTAGTGAACTTCTCTAGCCACCTCTTTGCCACTATCATCAATATGAGCTAGACTACCCATGGACACTCTAGTTCGAGCATCGGCCACAACATTATCTTTGCCGGGATGATAATGCACACTCATATCATAATCCTTAGCTAGACTACCCATGGACGCTCTACTTAGAGCATCGACTACAATATTAGCTTTGTCAGGATGATAATGTACACTCATATCATAATATTTAAGGAGCTCTAACTACCTTCTTTATCTCAAGTTAAGATCTTTTTGGGTGAACACTTATTGGAGACTCTTGTGGTCCGTAAACACATCAATATGAACTCCATACAAATAATGTCGCTAAATTTTCAAAGCAAACACCACGGCCGCCAATTGAAGATCATGGGTGGGATAATTCTTATCATGCACCTTAAGTTGTCTAGAGGCATATGCTATCACCTTGCCATTTTGCATTAAAACACACCCCAAACCAATTCTTGAGGCATCACAATATACTACAAATCCTTCCAGTAGAGCTATGATAGGAGCGGAGACAAGCTTATCTTTCAAAGTTTGGAAACACTTTTCACATTCATCGTTCCACATGAACTTTGCATTCTTTTGGGTAGTAGAAGCAATAGAAGAAAATCAAGGTTTGAAAACTCTTTTCATATTTATAGGTCCACATGAATTTTTCTTTCTTTTAGGTCAACTTTGTCATAGAGGAAGCAATAAAAGAAAAACCATTCACAAACCACTGGTAGTAACCCGCTAAACTCAAGAAACTCCAAATATCCGATAGAGTCAAGGGTCTAGGCCAGTTTTTAATCACCTCTGTCTTCTTAGGATCCACCTTATTGCCATCAATCGATACCACATGCCCTAGAAAAGCAACATCTTTCAATCAAAATTCACATTTTTCATATTTAGCAAACAACCTTCCTCTCTCAAGATTTGCAACACCACCCTGAAGTAATTCACATGCTCTTCCTCACTCCGAGAATAAATCAATATATCATCAATAAAAACCACCACAAACATATCAAGGTAACATTTAAAGACCCTATTCGTGAGATCCATAAATATAGCCGATGCATTAGTTAGTCCAAAGGACATAACCACAAACTCAAAGTGCCTATACCTAGTTTGAAAAGCCTTCTTGGGAATATCACACTCCCTTCCCTTTACTTGGTTATATTCGGACCGAAGATCAATCTTAGAAAAGTTACTAGGCCATGTAGTTGATAAAAAAGGTCATCAATCATTGGTAGAGGCTACTTGTTCTTTATAGTAACCCAATTAAGTTGCTGGTAATCAACGCATATTCTAAGAGAACCATCCTTTTTCTTCACAAAGAACACAGGTGAACCCCTGGTGACTTGGCCTTATGAAACCCTTCTTCAACAAATACCTCAATTGATCCTTCAACTCCTTCAATTCCACTGGGGCTACATGGTACGGGGGAATGAAAATGGGTAGAGTATCAAGAAGGAGGTCTAACCAAAGTCTACTTCCCTTTTGGGAGGAACATCAGGAAGCTCACCAGGAAAGAGATCAAGAAACTCATTAACCACCAGAATCGATTCAGTAGGAAGGACTTTGGACTTAACATCTCTAAACCTCACAAGATGATAAAGGTAACCCTTAGAAATTAACTTTTTGGCTTTAAGACAAGAAATGAATCTACCCTTGACCACTATATCACGACTTTCCCACTCAAGGATGGGCTCATTAGGCAATTGGAATTTCACCATACGGGTTCTACAATCAATGGTAGTATAATATTCATGTAGCCAGTCCATCCCAAGAATTATATCAAAATCCACCATATCTAGTTAAACAAAATTACAAGGCATGGCATTTTGCAATATGAAAACAGGATAATTTTTATAGACTCTTTTAGCAACAATGGACTCACCAACGAGGGTACACACTTCATACAGTTCACACAACAATTTGGGACTCACATGAAGCTTTTTGGCAATCAAAAGAGTAATGAAAGAAAGAGTGGCACCCGAATCTATCGATGTATACACACCAAAATTAAAAACCTTTAATATACTGGTGATGATATCAGGCTACTCTTCACCCCTTGCCTTCCTTGGAGATCATAGAATCTCTTTTGCCTCGGAGCACCCCCTTGTTGGCCACCCTTTGCCCTAGGATCCGCATTAGCACCTTGGCCTAGTAGACGACCATCTCTATCTGTGTTTTGACCATGAGGATAATCAATAACCTTGTGACCCACTTTACCATAACCAAAACAAGCATTGGAATTTCTCAAGCATGGGCCACTATGGTTTCTACCATATCTTTGGCACTTAGGGTGAGTCATCCCATCAGTACCACCTTGAAATCATTGTATATGCCTATATGATGTTACCATGTAGGAACCGGAGTCTCACTTGATCATCTTCCTCCTCCACATGGCTAGTGCGATATCACTCAAATCAAGTTAGAGAGTCTAGAAAATCTCTTATTAGGAGCATTGGAAGACCCTTGGCCTTGGAACTTGTGCCTTGAGCAAATCGGCCACCCTTAGAACCTTGGGAAACACTTTCAAAATGAGCCCTCTTGGACTCACCACTTCTTCTTTTTCTGAGCTTTTCCCCCTCCAGTTGCTTAATTACGCATTTTGACTATGTTGCAGCCCTCTTGGACTCACCACTTCTTCTTTTTCTGAGCTTTTCCCCCTCCAGTTGCTCGAAATATGTCTTGAGATGGGACAATTCCATATTACTCACTAGCATGGTTTTACAATAGTCCTCATTAACTAAGTCAAACACTCCTGACACAAATTTGTTCATTCTAGCTCTATGGTCAGCCATCAAATATGGAGCATACTTGGAAAGCTTGTTGAACTTGAGGGCATACACCCTCATACTCATGGAACCTTGCTTAAGTTTCAGAAACTCCATCATCTTAGCTCTTTTAGCTCGATAGGAAAGAACTAGTTGAGGAATACGACTTTGAGCTCCTCCCAAGGAATAACATCATTATCTTTCCTTATCAATTTCAAAAGGGTGAACTAAATTTGGGCTACACCTTTACATTGATAGGCTGCTAACTTTACTTTCTTTGCCGAATTGAGTCCCATAATAGATAACACTTTATACAACTCATCACTGAACTCTTGGGGATCCTCTGACAAGTTGGATCCATGGAACTCTGGTGGGTTCATTCTTGTGAAATCCCTCACCCTAGAGGCCGAAGTGGGAGCATGAGGGGCTTAGGCCCCTTGGTTTATTTGGTTAGCCATAGAATGGGGCAACATTGTGATGGCATCTTGGAACACTTCTTCGGGTACCCCTCTATATTGAGGAACTTGAGGAGCAAAAATGACCCCAAAAAGTTCTCAAAAATGTACCTTAGAAGTGCCCTAGATCGTAATTTTTATATATCTCAAAATTTACACGTGATATCAAAAATTTGACTTAAAAATTTAGGAAATTATAGGGTTCCGCGCCCAGGGGCGTGCCTCTGTACATTATTTTGTGCAATTTTTCATTTTGGTCCAAGGCTTTTGGCTCTTGGGCCTAAGTCTTTCCATACGTGAAAATAGCTATACTTAGCCATATTTCACTTTCATATTATACAAGACATTCCCCAGTACTCTGTCAAACACTTAGAAAAATATTTCACCCCAAAATTCAAGTCCCAAAACTCATCTGAATTAAAGATTTCACTCAAGCTTCAAGTATCCATTTCCAATCTTCATTAAGGATTCTCCAAAGTTAAGGTATGTGGGTTTCAACCATTGGAGTTTTACACCCATGAAGTCTAAGCTTCCTTATCATATAAATTATATATTTCTAACTTGATTTTATGTATGAGTCTTCTATTATGAATTTTACTATGAACAATGTTAGGGCTTTGTAAAAGTATGACTGTTTAAGCATGTTTTAAGCTATGAATCTTAAATCTATCTTGAAATTTGATGAAGGGTCTTGATGTATGTTATATGAGGGTATTACTAAGTGTTGGTGGATGATTTTACATTGAATTTACTTGCATGATTTCACTCTTGAATTACATGATTTTACACTAGCATTGCATACCTACCATATGTTTGATAAAATGTTTGGTTAATGTATCTATAGTTGTTGAAGGCCTAATGCTTGACATATGAGTTAAGTGACTTTATGATGATGAAAGGGTCATATGCATTTGTTAATTCATTGAGAAGTGTCTATTGTGTTGTAAGTTGACCATAGCCAATTGAGGGTTGATGCTTCAATCGCCTAGGATGGGGTGGTAAGCCATCAACCAATTGAGAGGTTGGTACCTCAATCACTTCGGATGCTGGTAGTAAGCAATCAACCAATTGAGGGTTGGTACCTCAATTACTTCTGACAGAGGGTGGTCATGTCTATCAACTAATTGAGGGGTTGGTACCTCAATTACTTCTAAGGGGTGGTTACCTTAGATTCCAAGTACTAAGTTGCTTGGTCTATAATGATGGTCTATTCCTACATATGTAATATGATTTATGTATAAGCATGTTTACCTTAAGTATCGTTCATGCATGTCATATTGTTATATGTTCATCTATTGCCTAATTACGCATTTTGACTATGTTGCCTATGTATTGTTGTATTACATCCTACATACTTAGTACATTCAAATGTATTAATGCATACTCTATGCCTATATGATGTTACCATGTAGGAACCGGAGTCTCACTTGATCATCTTCCTCCTCCACATGGCTAGTGCGATATCACTCAAATCAAGTTAGAGAGTCCTTAACTTCGAGGACATACTTCTCTTGATTTATGCTATGTATAGACTTTTTTCCTTTATGGCATGCTTTGACTATGAGGGTGAGCCTGGTTGCTTATCTTGGCCCCCACTATGTTCTATATTTAGAGGTATTATTGGACAGGTTATGTAATGATGTTATGAGTTTGATTTTCTTTAACCCTCTTGATGTCTTATGATATGAAAAATGTCCAATAGGCTCGTTTATCCCTATTTATTATTTCTCATTGTTATTTTATTGCTTTAGCGACCAATGATATGTAATCATATATTAAGAGGCTGGCTTGGGTTTCTTTTAGGTTCCCCATGCTCCATGTCATGTCTAGGCCTTAGGCTTGGGTCATGACAAACTTGGTATCAGAGCACTAGAATTTTAATGGTCTCAGTATCTAACACACATTGTTGACTAGAGTCTTATTCATGGTTGTGTTGTGCACTGCAATTATGAGTAAGAGGCAATGAGACGTTTTAGGAAATATTTCCCTTCTTTTTCTCTATGCCATGCTATAGAAGTTAAGGCAAGGTTTCTTCCTCCCCCCTAATAATTGTTCTTTACTATGCTAGATCATGCCTAATATAAGAGAAAAAAGAGCCCGCACACCTAAGGAACAACCTGCTCATGGTAAGGTCCGGGATGCTCTCACTTTGCTAGCTCAAGTTATGGCTAACAAAGCCAACCAAGGGGCCCAAGCCCCTCATTCTTCCACTCCAGCATCTCGGGTGAGGGACTTTATGAGGATGAACGCACTGGAGTTCAATGGTTCTAAGGTGGATGAGGACCCTCAAGAATTTATTGATGAGGTTCACAAAGTGTTGGCTATCATAAGTGTGAGGTCAAAACATAAGGTAGAGTTTGTGGCTTACCAACTCAAGGGGGTCGCTCAAATATGGTACACACAATGGAAGGAGGAGAAGGGAACAAAAATGTGAGTTTAAGGTGGCTTTCCTCAATAGATTCTTGCCTCTTGAGCTTAGAGAGCCCAAAATAATAGAGTTTATAAACTTAAAGCAAGGATATATGAGTGTTAGGGAGTATGCCCTCAAGTTTAACCAACTCTTAAAATATGCTCTACACTTGGTTATCGGCTCGAGGTCTAGAATGAATAAGTTTGTGATGGGGGTATCCGATTTGGGGAGTGAGGAATGTCATAGCACCATATTGATTAGTGACATGGATTCGTCCCACTTTATGACTTATGCCAAACAATTGGAGGGGGAGAAATTGAGGAAGAGAAGGGGTCATGAGGCCAAGAGGGCCTATTTTGATGGTAAATTCCAAAGTCACAAGGGTGGCCAATTTCACCAAGACCAAGGGTCTTCTAATGCTCCTAGTGGGAGAAAGATCTTAACATGAGACAAAGAAGGTGGTTAAATCTTCTTAAGGATTATGATATGAGTGTGCATTATCATCCCGGTAAGACTGATGTTGTGGTGGATGCTTTGAGTAGGGTTGCCTAGACTCATATGTCAAAAGTGTCATAGGGGTCATCGTGGCCCATACTTGAAGTATACCAATGCTTGTTTTGGTTTTGGGGAAGTAGGCCACAAGATGATTGATTGTCCATGAAATTGCAATAAGGGTATGGATGTTCATCCTCAAGGCTGGGGTGTTAATGCAGTTTCTTTGGGTAGAGGAGGCCAACAAGATGGTACCTGAGGCACAATGGGTTGAGTATGCATTGACAGAGCTGGGTGCCACTCTTTATTTTATTACTCTTATTGCCAAACATTTTCATGTTGATCCTGAATTGTTGTGTGAGTCTTATGAGGTCTCTACTCCCATTGGTGAATCTATTATTGCTAGAATGGTCTATAGAAATTATCCTGTTTGCATTTTGCATAAAATATTACCTTGTGATCTTGTTGAGTTAGATATGGTTGATTTTGATTTCATTTTTGAGATGGATTGGCTGCATGCATATTATGCCTCTATTGATTGTATAACCCATAGGGTCAAATTCTAATTCCCAAATGAACCCATTCTTGAGTGGGAGAATTCTGATGTGGCAGTCAAGGGTAGGTTTATCCTTTGTTTTAAAGCCCAAAATTGATCTCTAAGGGGTGTCTCTATTATCTTGTGAGGGTTAGGGATGCTAAGTCTAAAGTCCTTCCTATAAAGTTGGTTCTGGTGGTTAGTGAGTTTCTTAATGTCATTCTAAATGACCTTCCCGATGTTCCTCCCAAAAGGAAAATAGATTATGGTATAGACCTCCTTCTCGATACCCAACCCATTTCTATTCCCCTTTACTATATAGACCTAGTGGAGTTAAAAGAGTTGAAGGAGCAATTGAGAGACTTATTGGAGAAGGGTTTTATTAGGCCTAGCCAATCACCTTGGGGTGCACCAGTGTTGTTTACCAATAAGAAGGATGGGTCTCTTAGAATGTGTATTGACTACCAACAACTTAATAGGCTTACCATCAAGAATAAGTACCCTCTCCTAAGGACTGATGATTTGTTTGACCAACTTCAAGGGACTGGTCACTTCTCTAAGATTGATCTTCAGTTCAGGTATCATCAAGCAAAGTGAGGGAGTGTGACATTCTCAAGACGGCCTTCCAGACTAGATGTATGCATTATGAATTTGTGGTTGTCTTTTGGGTTGACTAATGCACCAGCTATCTTCATGGATCTTATGAATCGAGTCTTTAAACCCTACCTTGATTTGTTTGTGGTAGTTTTTATTGATGATATTTTGATTTATTCTCATAGTGAGGAGGATCATGTGGCTCCTTTGAGGGTAGTGCTACAAAGATTGAAGGAAGAGAATTTGTATGCTAAATATGAGAAGTGTGAATTTAGAGTGCAAGAGGTTGCCTTTCTAGATCATGTGGTATCAGGGAATGGTATTAAGGTGAATCCTAAAAAGATGTATGTGATAAGAAATTAGTCTAGACCATTGACCCCATCGAACATTAGAAGCTTCTTAGGCTTAGCAGGTTACTATCGGAGGTTTGTGAATGAGAAGATGAAAGTGATTATAAATTGTCCTATACCTTTGACTCCATCAGATATTTGAAGTTTTTTAGGTCTAGCGGGTTACTACCAGAGATTTATTAATGGGTTCTCCTCTATTTCTTCTCCTGTGATAAGTTGACTCAAAAGAAGGCTAAGTTTGTGTGGACTGATGAGTGTGAAAAAAGTTTCCAAACCTTGAAGGAAAGCTTGTGTGCTTTGAAAATTTGGCGTCACTATTTGTATGGGGTGCATGTTGATGTGTTCACTGATCATAAAAGTCTCCAATATGTGTAAACTCAAAAAGATCTTAACATGAGACAAAGAAGGTGGTTAAATCTTCTTAAGGATTATGATATGAGTGTGCATTATCATCCCGGTAAGACTGATGTTGTGGTGGATGCTTTGAGTAGGGTGTCTATAGGTAGCCTAGCTCATGTTGATGATAGGGGATAATAGGTGGCTAAGGAGGTTCATCGGTTGGCTAGGTTGGGGGTTAGGTTGGAAGAGGTTGATAATGGTGGTATTGTGGTTGTTGATGGCTCAAAATCCTCCTTGGTTGATGAAGTAAAAGCAAAGCAAGATCTTGATCCCTCCTTGTTAGAATTGAAGGCATTGGTGAGAGAGGTCAAGGTGGGGGTTTTCTACCAACGGGGAGATAGTGCACTTAGGTACTAAGGTAGGTTGTGTGCGCATTGTGTTGATGACTTGAGAGAGAAGATTCTTGATGAGGCTCATAATTCTTTCTATTCTATTCACCCGGCTTCTACCATAATGTATAGAAATTTGAGGGATGTGTTTTGGTGGGGAGGTATGAAGAAAGACATTGCTATTGCCAAGTGTTGCTACCATAATGTATAGAAATTTGAGGGATGTGTTTTGGTGGGGAGGTATGAAGAAAGACATTGCCAAATTTGTATCTGATTGTCATAGTTACCAACAAGTCAAAGCCAAAACTAAAGGCCGGGTGGCCTAACCCAAGACATAGAAATTCCTACTTGGAAGTTGGATGAAATTAACATGGATTTTGTGGTTAGGTTGCCTAAAACTAGAAGGGGTTTTGATTCTATTTGGGTTGTGGTTGATAGGATGACAAAGTCGGCTTTATGGTTGGGTTGCCTAAGACTAGAAAGAGTTTTGATTCTATTTGGGTTGTGGTTGATAGGATGACAAAGTCGGCTCATTTCCTACCAATTAAGACTACTTATAGGGCCGAAGACTATGCTAAATTATCTATTCATAAGTTGGTGAGATTACATAGGGTGCCCTTTTCTATCATATCGAATCATGGTGCTTAATTCACTTCACACTTTTGGAGGTCCTCCCAAAGAGGTCTTGGAACCATGATATAACTTAGTACGTCCTTTCACTCTATAGATGGCCAAGCCAAAAGAACTATTCAAACTATTGCGGATATGCTTAGGGCTTGTATTTGGAGTTTAAGGATAGTTGTTATGATCATCTTACATTGATTGAGTTTGCTTAAGATAATAGCTATCATTATAGCATTGGTATGGCTCCTTTTGAGGCCCTCCATGGTAGACGTTATAGATCACCAGTTGGGTGGTTTGAAGTGGTGAACTGGATTTGTTTGGACTGGATTCTATTATGGGGCTATGGAGAAGGTAAGATTTATTAGAGAAAGGTTGAATATAGCCCAAAGTCGTCAAAAGTACTATGTCAATGTGAGGAGAAGAGAACTTGAATTTAAAGTTGGTGATTGGGTCTAGTTGAAGGTTTTACCCATGAAGGGTCTGGCTTGTTTTGGAAAGAAGGGTAAATTATGTCCAAGATTTGTGGGTCCTTATAAGGTGTTGAGGATGATTGGTAAGGTGGTCTATGAGTTGTAGTTACCTAGTGAAATGGACTTGGTTCATCTGGTGTTTCATGTATTCATGTTGAGGAAATTTGTGGGTGATCCGAATGCTATTGTCCCATTGGATGTTATGGGTGTTGTTGAAGACAACTTGACTTATGAAGAGGTTCTAGTAGAGATCTTGGGTTTACAATTGAAGAGGTTGAGGAATAAGGATGTTGTTTCCGTTAAGGTCTTTTGGAGGAATCAACAAGTTGAAAGTGCTACATGGGAGGTCGAAGTGGACATGCAAAAGTGATATCCCTATCTCTTCCATTCTACTCAAGCCTACGGTACTAACTCTAAGTTCCCTATGTGATTTCATGTCTTATGTTTCAGCCCCTATGTCATTTTCATGCATTCATGTTTTTATTGGCAAAGTTCGTGGTGATTTTAACACTTATGTTGAGATTTTTGAAAATGGTGTTTAAGTGTATTGTTGCATTCTTTTTTGGGCTTATTTCTTCATGATTACTCTTTTTATGTATGTTTCTTTGACATTTGGGGATGAATGTTCCCAAGGGGGAGATATTGAAACGACCCTAAAACGTGCCCGAAAATTTGCCTCGAAAGTGCCCGAAATCGTAATTTCTATATATCTCAAAATTCGTGCGTGATATCAAAAGTCTAACTTCATATTCTTGATCAGGGGGCAAAATTGAGTTGGAAATGGGTCTAGTCTTGATTTTTAAGCTACCGTATCGAAATTTGGAAATCGCAATATGCGATTTCTAGAGAGGTTTCTGCGCCCAAGGCACGACGCGCCAAGGGCGTGCCTCTGTACATTTTTTGTGCAGTTTTGCATTTAGGTCCAAGGCTTTTGGGTCTTGGGCCTAAGTCTTCCCATACGTGAAAATACCTATACTTAGCCATATTTTACCTTCATATCATATAT
>DF361548.1:60988-74949 GCA_000787875.1 Solanum virginianum | reverse complement strand
AACATATTCCTACACTTACATACACTTACACTTTGGTCCCACTTAATTTCTCCAATATAGTCTTAACAATTAAATAGGTTCTAGAATTCTTGTGTTCCAAAAGAAAAACAATTTTATTTATTTGTAAGGACAAGTATTTGTTATTGTTTCAGACTTGGTTTGTATTCATAGGCTGGATAACGTTCTGACTTATGTTCACAATTATTAGTATTTAAGGGCAACCAATTATTATCACAATTTCTTAATATTAAAGATTCATTTAGTACTTATATTCAAAGTTGCCTTGCACAAATAAGGCTTGATGAAACATTGATAATGAAGTGAGAAGTAATGATAAAGAATAATAAATTATATATATATTGGATTGGGTGTCATGTTCTAATACATATATATTATAGGATCGAGTGTCACGTTTTGAGTTAAAGCCAGATATGATATAATTCTAAAGTCTGCCCTCCGAACCATTCTTCAGATTTTATCCTTGAGAAGATAGTTAAGTTAGGCATATAAGTACTTAGTGGTCTTTGGTTCCCCTGAGAGAAAGTGATTGATGGCTTTTGTAAATCATGAAGTGTAAAAATAGTAGATGATTAAAGTTGGTAGTTAAGAATCATGTGGTGATAAGCTAAGAAATGAGGTGATAAGTCACGTTTCACCTGAGTTTTGGTTAAAACAAATAGTAAGTAGCATCTAACTTTCATGATAGAAGGTAGAGGAAGAGTTGGAGTAAGTATGAGATGGAGTACACTCGAATAATAATGGAGTTGATGTTGACATGTCATTGTGTTAGTAAAGATCAAGTATATGTGTTGAATAGAAAAGCAGATGGCATGAAGTGGTAGACCTAAACTAGGATCATAATTTCGAAAGGAGAATCACATAAGATTTATAGAGTTATGAACTTAGCTAGGTAAAGGGGTATGATAAAAAAGATAGATGCTACTTAACCTATAAAACAGAGTATGATGATAAACTATACTTAGATGTACCATGAGATAAAAGTTGATTTCTTATCAAGAGATTAAGTGGTTCACTATTTCTTGACTTTATCTAGTAGTTTAAAGTTAGTATAATATGTAAAGAGTATGGATGCACATGTTTAGTACTATATCCTAAGCTTGAACGTTAGGTGAGCATTATGAAAAGAGGGATAACATGATGAAAGTGATACTATTAGTTGGAGATTTACTCTAGTAGGCTTGACATAGCATAAGCGAGAAATTAAGATGTTGACTTGAAAGAAGTGTGATGCTATGAGTACTGTGAATGTGAGTCTTAGATGAAAATTGTGAATTGAGGCTAACTCATTAGATAAGAAAAGGGCCTAAGATTTATTATCCTTATAGATCGAGAATTTTAACTTTATAAACTTAGCAAGGAGATCGTGCTTATCAATAATAATCAAGGCTTATACTCACTCAAGAAAATATATTTGTCTCCAAGGATGCATCCATATGAAGAGCTACAATAGTTGCATGTTTCCCTAATTCTAACCATTGCGAAGGAGAGTGAAGAAGATCAGATACCAATTGGTATCTAGGTGATACCAATTGGATTCAAGTAATAGCATGAAAGAAACAAAGAAGGGAGTTTTCCTAAGGTCCTATAGCCTCTCGAAGAAAAGTAAAGGTGTTCCCATACTATTTCATAAGACTCTACTAGACTTGTCCTTGTGTGATGAGATCAATGAAACTAGAACTCTGATATCAAGTTTGTCATGACCCAAAATGGGTTATGAGTGGCACCCATACTTACCCTACTAGGTGAGCAAACCAAAAATATTGTCCCAACCTATATAAGTGTTCAACTTATAAAATACAATATTAATGCAGAAGTTCAATTTATAAAAACAAGAATAACAAACCTACATTTTCTATTACATAATGCTTCCCCAAATCCTGAAAGTTATCACATCAAAGACACTAATTTCAAAATATCAAGTCTAAGAATATCAATACCAAAATAAATAAATAAAATGGTTTATATTCAAAGGCTAAGGACACAATGACATGACTAATAAGATGCAATGTGATTTAGAGGAATAGCTCACCCTATAACCTGATGTGCTAAAGACTGGCCAGAACTGAGGGCGAGTTTGAAATCGGTGGAACACTTGTTGCATTCCATAAAACAAAATAAAAAAATACAAGTAGGAGTCAGTACGAGCCACATGTACTGAGTAGGTATCATTGGTGGACTTCAAATAGAAATAAATATGCATAAAATAGTAGTAAGAAATCAACCATAACACTTAACAGGCAGCAACAACAAGAGACAAGTGTACAACCAATCAATGATATCAATAATACATATGAGGACTCATGCCTCCACATCATACTTCTTTTGGGAGATAGGTTCTTTGAAATTGGTATATTAAATTATTTTAGCATGTTTTCCTTTATTATTATAGTGCAGGAACATAGCACCCGATCTAATATATATATATATATGTGTGTGTGTGTGTGTGTATGTGTTTTTGTGGGAACATTACCTCCAATCCTATAATATATAGGTGTCGGACGCAACACTCGATCCTATAATATATATGTGTCAGAACATGAGACCCGATCTTATAATATATGTGTGTCGGACGTGACACCCGATCATATAATATATATGTGTCAGACGTGACATCCGATCCTATAATATGGTGTTATGTTTTGATATATATATATATATATATTGGATCAGGTGCCACATTTTGACACTATAATAGTAAAGAAAAATATGTTAAAACAATTTAATATACTCAATTTAAAAGAACCTATCTCCCAAAAGAAGTGTGATATGGAGGCCTAAATCCTCATATGTATTATTGAAATCTTTGATTGGTTGTATACTTGTCTCTTGTTGTTGCTTCCGGTTAAGTGTTATGGTTGATTTTTTGCTATTATTTTATGCATATTGATTTATATTAGGAGTCGACCAATGATACCTACTCAGTACATGTGGCTCGTACTGAGTCCTACTTGTATTTTTCCTTGTTTTATTTTATGGAGTGCGACAAGTGTTCCACCGATTTTGGTTCGCCCTCAGATCTGGCCAGTCTTCAGCATTTCAAGTTCCAGGGTGAGCTATTCCTCTAGATCATGTTGGATCTTATTAATCATGTCATGGTGTCCTTACCTTTCGGATATAAACTATTTTATTCATTTATTTTGGTGTTGATATTCTTAGACTTGGTATTTTGAGATTAGTGTCCTTGATGTGATGACTTACAGAGCATGGGGAAACGTTATGCAATAGAAATTGTAGGTTTGTTATTCTTGTTTTTATAAATTAAAGTTTTGCATTAATATTGTATTTTATAAGTTGGACAGTTGTACAAGTTGAGATTATATCTTTGGTTCCTTCACCTAGGAGGGTAAGTGTGGGTACCACTCACGACCCATTTTGGGTCATGACAAACTAGGTATCAGAGCTCTTGGTTCATTGATCTCATCACACAAGGAAAAGTTTAGTAGAGTCTTGCGGAACAGTACGGGGACACCTTTACTTATGTTCGAGAGGCTACAGGACCTTAGGAAACTCCTTTCTTTATTTCTTTCATGCGATTACTTTAATCCAATTGGTGTCTAGGTGATACTAATTGGTATCTTATCTTCTTCACTCTCTTTCGCAATGGTTAGAATTAGAGCAACATGCAGCTATTGTACCTCCTCATATGGATGTATCCTTGGAGACAAATATATTTTCTTCATTGAGTATAATCCTTGATGATTATTGACAAGCACAATCTCTTTACTAATTTCTTAAAGTTGAAATTCTCAATCTTCAGGGATAATAAATTTGAGGATGCTTACGATTTTCTTGTCAGTTGTAATGAGTTCACTTCAGATCAAATATTCAAAAAGTAAAGAGACTGCATTAGGCTTGAGGGGAGCTAACTAGAGTGCCTAAGTTTATCGATCCAAAATAATGCATTCTTATTCATATGAATCATAGATTTGAGTTACAGCCAGATATGATATACTTCTAGAGTCTGTCCTCTGAACCATTCTTCAGATGTTATCCTTGAGAAGATAGTTAAGTTAGGCCTATACATGTTTAGTGGTCTTTCGTTCCCCTAGGGAAAGTGATTGAAGACTTTTCTAAATCATGAAGTGTGAGAATAGTAGACGATTAAAGTTGGTAGTTAAGAGTCATATGGTGATAAGCTAAGAAATGAGGTGATAAGTCAAGTTTCACCTGAGTTTTGGTTAAAAAAAATAGTAAGTAGCATCTAAATTTCAAGATCGAAGGTAGAGGAAGAGTTGGAGTTAGTATGAGATGGAGTACACTAGAATAATAAAGGAGTTGATGTGGACATGTCATTGTGTTAGTAAAGATCAAGTATAAGTTTGAATAGAAAAGCAGATGGCATTAACTGGTAGACCTAAACTAGAATCATAATTTAGAAAGGAGAATCACATAAGATTTATAGAGCTATGAACTTAGCTAGGTAAATGGGTACGATGGATAAGATAGATACTAAACCTATAAAACAAAGTATGATGATATACTATACTTAGATGTACCATGAGGTAAAAGTTGATTTCTTATCATGATATTCAGTGGTTCAATATTTTTTGACTTTATCTAGTAGTTTAGAGTTAGTATAATATGTAAAGAGTATGGATACACATGTTTAGTACTAGATCCTAAGCTTGAACTTTAGGTGAGCATTATGAAAAGGGGATAGAATGATGAAAGTGATACTATTAGTTGGAGATTTGCTCTAGTAGGCTTGACATAGCATAAGCAATAAAGTAAGATGTTAATTTGAAGGTAGTGTGATGCTACGAGTATGGTGAATGTGACTCTTAGATGAAAATAGTGAATTGAGGCTAAAACATTAGATAAGAAAAGGCCTAAGATTTATATCCAAGATAGTATATAATTGTTTGAGACTTTAAATTTATTATTTACTTTGGGTACTATTTTCTTAGTAAGTATGATGTGTTCTAGCAGTGGATCTAATGTTTGTTTTTTTTTCATGGTGTAGTACTAATGGTATATGAAAGTGAATACTCATTGTCAAGTGCAAATATTAACTACATAAAGAGTTATTAGTTGTATCATATACTCATACAATGAGATTTGATAATGCATCCACATTTGAGAAACCAACTATTTTATTACTATGAACACTTGGGTTACGCATTGGTAAGAAAAATTTTAGTGATGGATCTTTGGTATGACTAATTGGTAGGTGGTGAAATGAATCTCAACAATTTTGAATGAGAATTGTTGATTCATAATAAGCTCTAATAGAGTGGATCAATATTTGGAATTATAAGCTTATGGATTGAAACGACCCCAAAAAGTGCTTGAAAATGTGCCTTGGAAATGCACGGAATCATAATTTCCATATATCTCACAATCTGTGGATGATATCAAAAATCTTACTTCATATTCATGTTTAGGGGTTCAAATTGAGTAGAAAATGGGTCTAAACTCAATTTAATAGCAACCGTAGAAAAATTTAAAAATTACAAAAATGGGATTTCCAGAGAGCATCCGATCCGATTGTAGGTTTGTTATTCTTGGCCAAATATTTCACCCCAAATTTCAAGTCCCTAAACTCATCCGGATCTTAAGGTTCTCATTCAAGCTTTAAGTCTCAATTTCCAATCTTCTTCAAGGATTCTCCAAAGTCAAGGTATATGGGTTTCTTTCATAGGGACCTTTCACCCATGATGCCCAAACTTTCTTTTACCCAAAATTGTATGATCTAAAGTTGATTTACTTATGGGTTTTATTTATTATGAATTTCACTACACACTATGTTGAGGTTTATGAAATAGTGACTGTTTTAGCATGTTTTGAGCTATGAATCTAAAATCTATTGTACACTTTGATGAAAGATTTTGATGTATATTGTTCGTGGGTGTTACCAAGTATCCATTGATGGTTGACATTGAATTTTCTAGCATGATTCCACTCTTGAATTGCATGGTCTTACACTAGCACTATATACCTACTAGTTGTTTGATAAAATATCCGGTTAATGTATTTTGAGGGATTGAAGGTCTGATGCATGCCTTATGAGGTAAATGACTTTACGATGATAAAAGAAATGTATGTATATGCTATTCTCCTATATAGTGTTGGAATGTGACCATGCTTTACTCTGGGGGTTAAAAGTCAGAGTAACTATGTCAACGGGTTTGCACCTTGATACTAATCAAGGGTTGTGCCTTGATAACTGGGTTGAGGGGTTAGTATCTCAATCACCAAAAGTGGTAGGGTGTGACTATCCACCAACCAATCATGGGGTTCGTACCTTGGTAACTGGGTTGAGGGGTTACTTCCTCCACAACCATGGGTGGTAGGGTGCGACAATCCACCAACCAACAAAAAGGGTTTTTACCTTGGTAACGTACGGGTTCTATAATGATGGACTTTTCTTACACATGTACTATATTCTATGTAAACACGATTTTACTTCAAGCATCATTCATACATGCCAGATTGCTATTATACTATCAATTGCCTATGTTTATGCATTCTGATTATGATGCCTATCTCTTGTTGCATTGCATCCTACATACTTAGTACATTCAAATGTACTAACGTATACTCTATGCCTACATGATGTTACCGTGTAGGGACCGGAGCACCACTTGATCATCCTCCTCTACGTGGCTAGTATGACTACTCTCAATCTAGTTGGTGAGTCCTCCATTTTGAGGACAATGTCTATGTCTTTATGCTTGTATTACGACTCTCTATCTTTATTATATATTTGACTATGAGGGTAAACCCCATAGCTTGTCTTGGCCCCCGCTAAGATCTGTGTATAGAGGTGTTGTTGGACATGTTATGTATAAGTCTTTGAGCTTGGACTCTCTCTCAACTATTGATGTTTATGATATGAAAGTTGTTCCTTAGGCCCTCTTCTCCCTATTTACATACTCTTATTGTCTTTTATTGCTTCCGTAATAAAGGAAGTACTGATATATTAAGAGGCTTGCTTAGGGTCACTTCGAGTTTCCCATGTGCCGTGTCATGTCTAGGCCCTAGGCTTGGGTCATGAAAAACTTTGTATCAGAGCACTAGGTTGTTAATGGTCCTCAGCATCTAACATACCAGGTCGATTAGAGTTTTGTTAATAGTTGTGTTGTGCACACAACTATGAGCTAGAAGTTATGAGACTGTCACACCCCAAACCTAGGACCTAGACGTGACTGCAAATGGGCCACCTGAAGGAACCCTAAACAAACCTTATAGTATATCATTAGATATCTTTGGTAGCGAAAGCAATTGAAATGACAATAGGAGATAGGCATAAACAAGGGGAATTGGGTCTAAGGTAAAGAGTTAAACACTTGAATAACATAAATAAGTCAGAGCTCAAGCATAATACATAACTTGTCCAACAATACCTCTGGACATAAAACTTAGTGGGGGCCAAGACAAACAACCAGGATCACCCTCATGGTCATAAGTATTCCAACATATACAAGATATAGTCTGAACATAAGCATGTAAAAAGATAGATATTGTCCCTGAATATGTGGACTCACCAAAAAGTAACTTGAATAATCCGTCTAGCCACGAGGACAATCAATAGGGGCTCCGATTCCTACAAGGTAACATCATGTATGCATAGAGTATGCATTAGTACATTTAAATGTACTAAGTATGTGAGGTGCAATGCATGTAACTTACCAAAACCTGCATATCGACGTTAGATGACAAGGCACATAATATAAAAAGAGTTGAAGGCCGAAGAATGTAATATATGAGATGCTATGAAGTCATGTTGCATGAAATGCAAATGATATGCTTATATATATTGGGGATGTGACCTCAATCGACATAAGTAAAATCAAGCAGCTATTACTTGGAATCTCGATGAAATCCCCTCATCGGTGAAGAGGTGATCTACTTGCCAAGGGTAGACCATAATTCGCCTTACGAGACAACTCCCTCTTCATATGAAGTAACCTTCCTTACGGGACAACTCCCTCTTTGGATAGGATTTTCACAAAATCACAAATCAATTCATTTCTTCTTCTTACAGGACAACTCCCCCTTTGGATCGAAAACCTATGCTAGGTACATAGTTCAAGGAAAAGAAGAGGGCCCTTGGGGATGGCCCTAATGCCCCCAATCCATCAGTGCTAAGTTGTCATCCCAAAAGAATAAATATACGTATACATATATATATATATATATATATATATATATATACACATACTTTCAAATGACGTAAATTATTTCCGTAACCATTTCAATGAATTCTGAGGCTTAAAGGCCAAAACATAATTTCATAGTCCATATACTCATGCATAGGAATAGCCCATTCATATACAAAATGGTGCAAGCACCCAAAATGCTCAAAGAGCCAAAATCAAAGACATATATGTGATCACAATATTGTCATAACCAACATTTTATCAAAATTATACCATAGAACATAATTGGGCTTAACCCATGCCATAATTCCCATAATAACCCATTTACAGAATGGCATGGGTAAGTAGGATTCAATCTAAAACCAACAATATAATATGAAATTCAATCAAGAACATAATTAAATCCATATTTACATTCATAGTGTAATCATCCATACATTTAGAAGTCTTAAAGGGGACATGCATACTTGAAATTCCATAAACCCTAGAGAAGATCCTCATGTAATAGTTTAAATCACATTAAAATTATCAAATAAACACTACCGATGCATAATTAGAATTTCTTCAAAACCCCAAAAGTAAAGTAACTAGAAATCCATGAGATTGCTTAAAAATAATTTTAGGACTCCTTGATTGAAAGGAATTCAAGGATCAACCTACATACCTTAGACCTTAAGTTCCCTAGAATTCAGTTTGGGAAGAATGAAAGCTTTGAAGTGGGTCTAGGAATCCAAACTTGGTCTTGGGTTTCCTTGAAATTGAATAGGAACTTAATAGAGGCTTTTGAGAGGATTTGGAGTGTGACTAAGATGAGAGTAGTCAGTTTTATCCTTTGGAACATTGTTTAGGCCTTTTAGGAAGCTTAAGATAGCATTGAAAGTCTAAAAAGGGCATTAGAGTAATTAGTATTTACAAAAATGCTATTAGTGAATAGTTGGAAAATTTTGCAAACTGATGCCCCATGGAAGGTCCCTCAGGTTGTACGGCACTCCATAGGTCATTTGGAGTACCCATAACAAGGTACTTAGTCTAAAAATTTAAGTTGGAAATCGATTGGAAAAAGACGCCTCGTCGCGACCATGGAGGCCTCCACGGTTCATGGGGAGCCTCACGGGTCATGTAGATGCTCGTGGCACCACACTTGGTGTTGTAAAATGTTTAATAGGCTCCACGCCAAGGGCCATGGGTCGTACACCATGCCACGGGTCGTGGTGAGGGGCATGACACAATACTTAGCAAGAAAACTCCCCCAAACGCCAACTATTCCTCTCTTATACTCACCCCACGACCAGCCACACGGCCAGTGGCAAGTCACACGGCCTATGTGCCTGGTCATGTCCCATGCCTTTGGCCAAAAATGGCCTTCTCCAACTCAATACACATCACACGGTCCGTACAAGATACCACTGCCTGTATAGGTGCCCGTGGGGCTTCACTGCACTGGAGGGTCTCATGAAAACGGTCATAACTCCTTTATCCAACATCAAAACGAGGTGAAACCAAGTGAATTATAAAGATAACTAAAAGGGCTTTCATTTGACATGTCATTCGCCATCCAGTCCCTAATTTGCTAAGAGTTATGCTTGTTTAAAATTGACCCTTCTATCGGTACTTGTGTCGAACTTAGCCAACGAAAATCCTTTTGAACTTGGCTTGTCGTAGGGGCCCAAGACAGCCTTAAATGACATATATAAACTTGGAAATTTTGGGTCCTTGCATCATCTCCCCCTTGGGAGCATTTGTCCTCGAATGAGGAAGAACGAAGCTTGAAAGACTTGACTTAAAACACGAAACCTCCAACCATAGGACCAATGCATAGTTTACTAGTTGAAGATCATAAAGTAGTTAAAACTCATGCCAAAAATGTATTCAATTCATTTCAATGCACATGCAAGCATGTCATGCCATGAGACTCATGAATTGACAAGGTCGGGACCACTTGGGAAAAGAGAGAACCTAGTGCCTTACGCTTAGGTAGATTGGAAAAGATAGGGATGTCGCCTTATCAAGATTACTTCGGCGTCTCCGATAGTACTTTCAACTTGTCATTTTCCCCAATGGGTCTTGACAAATGCTATACCCTTATCAATCATCTTTTCCACCCTTTCCATCCAATATCTTCACCGGGACCTTCTATAAGGACTCACAACCTCAAAGAGTTCTTATAGCACTAGAGTCACCAACATATCCCCTCAACCTAAAAACATGAAGAATTGGACAAATCACTCCCCTATTTATAGGAAGTTCCCATAGTTATGCAATCTTACCACCCTCCGCCTATACATTCTATAAGGACTCACAACCCTAAACTCAATTGTCAACATTAAACATGCTTAGCCCACTTGGTACCCTAAACCACCAGCTCTCCCTTGGGAGACAACCTCCACTTTACCATCCTTTCACCCAAAAATTCCAACTCTAATAAGGCGGAATCAAGGCCTTGCTTAAATTAGACCTCCTCAACTAAAGA
Organism: Solanum virginianum; assembly: GCA_000787875.1. NCBI lineage: Eukaryota > Viridiplantae > Streptophyta > Magnoliopsida > Solanales > Solanaceae > Solanum > Solanum virginianum. The sequence goes on along the minus strand of DF361548.1, from coordinate 64,356 downwards.
AGAGTTGGAACCACCAAGAATACTATACTACCATTCTTAACTTTTCTCAACCTAACTTCCAATATAACCAACCGATGGATCCCACTAGTTACCTCTTTATCGCCATTATCGACATGTACTGGGCTACCCCTAGATACCCCACTTAGAGCATCAACCATAACATTAGCCTCAACGGGGAAATGTCGTACACTCATATCATAATCCTTAAGGAGTTCTAATTAACCACCTTCTTGTTATCCTCAACTCACACCTATCATATTTAGCAAATAACCTCTCATATCCCAAGACTTGCAACACTAACCCCAAGTGATTCACAAGCTCTAAATAATTTAATACTCCATTGCTAGAGGCCACCACACATGCCAAGGTAGGGTTTTAAGATCCTATTCATGAAACCCATAAACACAATCGGTGTATATGCCCACCAAACAACACTACCAATATTCAAAATGCTCATTCCTATATGAAAGGACACTTAGGGATATCACCCACCCTCATCCACACTTGGGAACGAAACCTGAACCTCAAATCAACCTTCGAGAAGTGACTAACCCATTGTAGTTGACCAAATCTACTTATCATATTAAAACCTTAAGGGTTCTACACTCATTAGAAACATGTCATGCAAGTAGCCCAAACTACCCCAAGACCCTCAACCCAACAAGCTAAGTCTAACAAAGATCACAAAACAAGACCTAACACAATACAAACCCATATCAACACCTATGAATCTCCTACCAACAATATACTTAACAAAAAGGATAGACACCAAAAGCCCACACAATAACTTGGACACACAAGAAGCCCCACTAGCAACCAAAAGAATAGAGAGGAAGTAGTGGCATACTAGGCCTAATAATGCATGTACATCAAAGCCAAGGAAACTTCAACTTACCAGTAATAGCATCGGGCACCTCATCCCTTTATTAAGCCAATTGATCAACATAACCATCTCAATCCAAAGGTCGACCACCCTTACTCTTCTTTAGAATATATGGACAATCAACTAGCTTGTGACCCACTTTACTACATCCATAACAAGTATTGATCGTCCTCAAGCATGGACCACTATGGTTCTTTCCACACTACCAATGCTTGGGATTAGTCATCCCGCCATCACCTCCTTCTGTTTGAGCAAGAGAATAACCACTAACTTTGCACCCAAATCCGCCATAACCCAAGCAACCATTATACTTCTCCAAACACAGGCTACCATGGCCCTTCCCACATTTTCGGCATCTAGGCCCTTCCACCCCTTCATCACCTCTTTTACCATTTTTACGCCTATGATGACAATCTATTATCTTGTGACCCACCCCTCCATCCCCATAACAATCATTAGTTTCCTTCAAGCATGGGCCATTATTGCATCTACCATATTTTGGGCACCTAGCATAAGGCACCACACCACCCCTATCTCTCCCCTTGGAACCCTAGAATTTACCCTCAACACAGGCCCTCTTGGCTTTATTACCTCTCCTCTCACCACCAGAAGTCTTGGGAACACCCAGTTGTAAATTGAGTTGAGTTGCCAATGTTATCACCGCTTTGACCATTACCCATAGAGCATTACGAATCTCCGCATTCAATATATCACCATCTTGAGTAGCTTGAGACATATCCTAAAATATAATTGTTAGGGATTAGCAATAAGCCCTAGGGAGCCTAACTCTATCGCACAACATAGATCATGAAGAGGTGACACATTTCCTAGAATACCTCACAGCCTCTTATTCATAGTTGTGGTGCACAACACAACCATGAATAAGACTTAAATTGACCCAGTATGTTGGACTCTGAGGATGTAACAACTTAGTGCTCTGATACCATCTTGTCATGCCCTGAACCTAGGACCTAGATGTGACCAGTGAATGGGGGACCCGAAGGAACCCCAAACAAGCCTCAAAGCATATCATTACACATCCTTGGTCACGAAAATAATTATAATGACAATAAGAGATAGGCATAAAAAAGGGGAATCGGGACTAAGGTAAATAGTTAAATAATTGAATAACATAAATGAGTCAGAGCTCAAGCGTAATACATAACTTGTCCAACAGTACCTCTAGACATAGACCTTAGCGGGGGCCAAGACAAATAACCAGTCTCATACTCATAGTCATAAGTATTCTAAAATATACAAGATGTAGTCTAAACATAAGCATGAAAGAAGATAAATATTGTCCCCGAACATGAGGACCCACCAAAAGCTAACTTGACCAATCCATCTAGCCACGACGAGAATCAATAAGGGTTCTGATTCCTACATGGTAACATTATGTAGGCATATAGTATGCATTAGTATGTTTGAATATACTTAGTATGCAGGGTGAAATGCATGTAACTTACCAAAACCTACATATCGACGTTAGATGACAGGCACATAATATAAAAAGAGCTAAATACCGAAGAATGTAATATATGAGATGCTATGAAGTCATGATGATGAAATGTAAATGAAGCAATTATATATATTGGGGATGTGATCTCAACCAACATAAGTAAGACCAAGGGCTATTACTTGGAATCATGATGAAATCCCCTTGTTGGTAAAGAGATGATCTACATGCCAAGGGTGGACCATATTTCACCTTATGGGACAACACATTATTCATATGAAGTAACCTTCTTTATGGGACAACTCCCTCTTCAAATAGGATTTACACAAAATCACAAATCAATTCATTTCTTCTTCTTATGGGACAACTCTCGTCATATCAAAAACCTATGCTAGGCACATAGTTCAAGAAAAGCGAGAGGGCCCTTGGGGATAGCCCTAACACCCCCATTCCATCGGTGCTAAGTCATCATCCCATAAGAATAAATATACATATACATATATATACATACTTTCAAATGACATAAATCATTTCCAAAACCATTTCAATGCATTCTGAGGCTTAAAGGCCAAAACATAATTTCATAGTCTATATACTCTTGCATAGGAATAGCTCATTCATATAAAAAATGGTGCAAGCACCCAAAATGCTCAATGAGCAAAAATCAAAGACATATATGTGATCACAATATTGTCATAACCAATATTTTATCAAAATCATACCATAGAACATAATTGGGCTTAACCCATAAAATAATTCTCATAATAACCCATGTACATGAATGCATATGCTATGAATAATGAGAGAATGACATGGGTAATTAGGATTAAATCTAAAATCCCCAATATAATATTAAATTCAATCAAAAACACAATTAAATCCATATTTAAATTCATAGTGTAATCACCCATGCATTTAGAAGTCTTAAAGGGGACATTCATACTTGAAATTCCTTAAAACCCAAAGGAGATCCTCATATAATAGTTTAAATCACATTAAAATCATCAAATAAACACTATCCATGCATAA
>DF361548.1:27050-37399 GCA_000787875.1 Solanum virginianum | reverse complement strand
TAACCTGGGCATAGTAATGAACTCTCAGAAGATTTTGTAAATAAGACTCTATCCCTTTCTCATGGGCCTGACTGAAACTCATATTCATAATCCAAGTGTCAATTAAGCCTACTTTATGGCCGCTATCATTGAATGCTAAGGATCAACACCTAGTAACATAGAGAGGATGTTTTTGAAATGCCCTCGACTCAAATATATCCATCTCAAGTAAAAGGAGAAAACAATAGATATATAATAATGGCCAAAATAGAGAGCAATGTCAATGCTATATGAAATAATAATAAAAGTAGCATAATAATCGAATAGTAGTACCAATACAACCATAATAGCATGGTTAAATCTATGATAAATCTAAAAATCGTCATTAGGCAAGACAAGATTCTACCCTAGTAACCTTCTAAGCTAATACATGACCCCCACTCCTTTCTATATAAAGTACTTTCACATTAAAGCATACCTAGTATTAATTTTTGCCTTTTCACTATTCTTTATTTGGTTATTTACAAATATGTACATGCAACAAAATGCATCTATACATATTCTATTATATAATAAGCCGCTAATTTGAGCAGGTTAGCGTCGTCGTGCTTGCTTCAGCTGCTTCAAGCAGATAGCTGAAGCAGGCAACTGCCTGTTGGCTTCATAGTTCAAGCCTGACATATTAAGTGTAGTGTTACGAGATCAAGCCTCAACTGCGCCAATATTTTTACACCAATTATTATTTAATGATTTCTTCATCAACTTCAACTATGAAATTACAATAACATGTCTACGTAATTTTGTGGTGGCAATTAAACTGTCTACTTAAATTTACTATGTCATTTCTATTAAATTTATTTAAATTATTGTTTACTGCTTCAGCTGCCTGCTGCAGCTGCTTGGAGCAGGCAGGTGACTACAACGTGCCTACTCAGTGTGACAGTAGCTATTATAGTGTCTGGTTAATTTTATTGTATCGTTTCTGTTAATTATTTTTTCATGTACTTCAACTATGAAATTATAATAACATGTCAACTTAATTTTGCGGTGCCTATTAAAGTTTTTACCTAATCTTACTATGTCATATCTATTATGTGTATTATTTAAAGACTATTTAAAAATATTAAAGATTCAAATTGACGTTCCAAATTTTATCTAGATCACAGAAATTAAGAAAACAAAATAGCATATATTGGACCCGTGCAACACACGGTCTAAAAAAACTAGCATGTATATAAAATGTGCATATATATATATATATATAATATTCTAAATAGTATCTATCATGTATATATGAAATATAAATAGTTTATATCATATATATATATAATATACCGATATTGTACAAATAGTGAATACCATGTATATTTAAAGAGGCTATAATGGTTAATGAAATCTATGAATCTAACTAACTCAAAAACATCTAGAAGCAGTGTAATAGTTAAATATGAGTCTCTCTCAATGTTTCAGATCTTTTAATATATAATTCATTCAAAATAATTTATGTTTGCAATATGTCGAATTTAAATATTCAAATGTCATCTATTAAATTTTCGTACAAATTCAAAGGGAAGGAGTCAAGAGAAATGAAAGGTTAATTGAAACGAAAGAAAGGAATGGCTAATTTTATTAAAGTAGTAAATGATAGATGGATTATTTTGAGAAATGAGTTATGATCGAAGGTCCACTTTGCTTAATTATCACAATTTTATTTGTATATAATGCTTACTGATACATGTATTTGACGTTAGAATGTGCATGATTTATATCGTATATTACATGTTGCTATTAATACAAGTTATTTATATCATGTATGAACTATGTCTCAAAAATTATATTTTGTATTTTCATTGTATTTCTTTTGTAAAGAGAGAGAAAGGAAAGCTCGCGACTTGGATCAAGTGAAGTGAATCAAGGATGAGGAGGGTGAGTGTTAGTGGATGAGACTTCCATTAAGCTAAGATGGCAAGCTTACTTTCATAAACTCTTAAATGAAAAAGGAGATAGAGATATTGAGCTGGGTACACTCTGAAAGTCATCATGATTTTGGTTATTGCAGGTGTAAACTTACTTATCGAAGTTGCCCTACTTCAAGGAGTTAATTCTACACTGTGGTGCAGGGTTAGAAATTGTTAGGGGCTCAGCATAGGTGAGTCGGGCGTTATAGATGTGCTATTAGTAGGATGAAGAGAGGGAGGGCGATCATACCCGATGAGATTCTGGTAGTGTTTTGGAAGCATAGTCAAGGATGACATAAAGTGGTTGACTAGACTATTCAATGTTATTATGAAGACTGCCAATGTCATGACCTAAGCCTAGGGCCTAGACGTGACACGGCGAATGGGAACCCGAAGGGACCCAAATAAGCCTCTTAGCATATCAAACAAACATCCTTGTTCGCGGAAGCAAAGTAAACAACATCAAGAGAATACAATTAAGGATAAATGGGCTAAGGGAAGTCTTTGCTAGCATAAAAGATAGAAGAGTCAAAGCTCACGAGATAAGTACATCATTGGTTCCAACAAACACCTCTAAACATAGACTTGAATGAGGGCAAAGACACTTTCCGGGATCACCTTTTTAGTATCAAAGTTCAACATAAGGAGATAACCAAAGTAAGAGTGCAAAGCTAGTGTCCCCCCACTTGAGGACTCACCAATAGCTTATCTTCAAAATAACCAACTAGCCACGAGAAGGATGATCATGAGGAGCTCTAATTCCTACATGGTGAAATCATATAGGCAAGAGTATGTGTTAGTACGTTTGAATGTACTAAGTATGTAGGATGCAATGCAATAAGAGATAAGCAACATAATCNNNTAATTTACAAGCTTTGTTAGTACGTTTGAATGTACTAAGTATGTAGGATGCAATGCAATAAGAGATAAGCAACATAATCGAAATGCATAATTAAGCATTGAATGAGTATAATACCAATAAGGCATACATGAATGATGCTTGAAGTAAAACATGCTTAGATAGAACATAGTACATGTGTAGGAAGAGACCATCATCATAAATCAAGCAACCTAGTACTTCGAATCCAAGGCATGGAACCCCCTTGGGAAGTGATTGAGGTATCTACCTCTCAATTGGTAGATGGGCATAGTAGCCCCCATCAAAGGGTCAAGGTATATACCCCGCAACATGGTAGATGCGCATAGCACCCTCCATCAAAGTGGCCAAGGTATATTCCCCTCAACATGGTAGATGGGCATAGCAACCCCCATCAAAGTGTAGTTAACTTGCAACACTATTGATACTTTCCATGAATTCAACATACACATACATTTCTTTTATCATCATAAAGTTACTAGACTCATAATCCATGCAATAGATCACCAATAACTCAAGGATCCTTAAAAAGATATTTATCAAACACTTGGCGGGTGTGAAATGCTAGTTCAAAATCATGCAATCAAGAAAGAAATCATGTGAGAAATCTTAATGTAAATCAACCCACCAACACTTGGTAAAACCCTTATGTAAAATACATTGAAAACCCACCATAAAATATCATCCTAGATCATAGCTCCATAGTTCAAAATATTGCATAGTCACAATAGGCAAATCATCTCATAGTGTAGACTTAAAATGAGTAAACACGTGTTTTCAATAAACTTTTCATGAAACCCCAACATAGTATATGTCAGGACCCAACCTATGGGCCGTGACTAGTACCCGATTGGGGCACTCGAACAGAACTGCTAAGCCAGAATCTAATTATAATAACAACTCATTTACAGAAATTTCGACAGAGTTTTCTCTATTTTTGCTGACTATCCACCTGCATACAGAAAATTTCAGCATACAATACAAATAATTGTATATATATGCGGGCCGATAAGGTCACTACTCCGGTTAAACCGCCCAACATACATAACCTACATACAGAATCATACAACTTACTGAATCCTATACACACAGGCGTCCACAGACCTCTATACAAACTAACAGAATCAGAAGACGGGACAGGGCCCCTGTTATACCCTTAACTATACATGAATACAAACTAAGTATGTATACCAAGTGTTCGCCCCGAATCAAAGGAGCACTTCAAGAGGCAGTCAGAGATCCTAAGCTGGCCCACTACTCTGTATGCCTGTCCTACGGGCATGAAACGCAGCCCCCCTCGAAGAAAGGGGGTCAGTAAGAAGGAAGTACCAAATATGTAAAGTAGAAAGTACAGAGTATATGTATCAGGACAACCATTAAAATAAGAGTATAATATGCACCCGAATTATATCAAAGTACTTACTTACCAGAACATAAGGTGTATAGCAAACAAGGCCAAAGTATAACGGTACACGCACGTTCAAATTATTACATACTTCCTTCCCAATATATGAAACTGAGGGATAACCGAAACAAGAATATAAAGAGCAGTATATATCCATGAAATACCAAAATATCTATTTTCAAGATTCCAATTCAAGTCACATACATTTACTTTTCTAACATATCAACCATAGGGTAAGTGAGTCAGGCATTACGTATTGCCATCCCTGCCTCACATATTATCATACAAAAATAGTATAAGCGAGCCAAGCATTACGTATCGCCGTCCCTGTCTCCCACGCTCAGCATAGGTGAGTCGGGCGTTATGTATCGTCATCCCCGTACACACCAATCATAATATTGAAGCAGCCAGTGTGAGTTGGGCGTTACGTATCGCCATCCCCATACCCACACAGCATGACATAGCGGTGAGCTGGGTGTTATGTACCGCCGTCCCCAAACCCACCGTCAAAATAGCCTAACTCCGAAGTAGGTCATATACCCAAAATCATCACCATAAGCTCCAAACATAAGCAAAATATTCATGTGCAAGGACAAGGACATGCCTGAGAGAGAATAATAATTATTGTACCCAATCTATATCATACACATTTCTACGGGATATTTCAGAATTGATTCCAAAGCAATTCGGGTTTTCTATCAAAGGCTACGAGGTATTTGTACTTTTAAAACTATTAGCAATTTATTCGTATTCTTATAATTTACAAGCTTTGAAGACATATCACATGAACCCGGACATAGCATTTAAACCTAACAGTATCGACAACTCTAGTACTACTATTCAGCTTCACATACTCCATTTTCCTACAGATTCCCTGGCAGGGTCATAGAAGTTTCATCTTATTATAATTTGGTCAAGAGAAGCATATTAATTCCTCATTTCAATAACTTTATTCCATCTGTTGAAAGGAGAAGAAGAATCAGGAGCTTTACTCATGCCAAGGATGTTGCATCCAAAAATCTTCTTGGAGTAAATTTTGCGCTAATTAGTTCCTATGACAATCTGTTTGTGTATTTATTTTCAACTGTATCAAACTGTCTTTTTGTTATAAAGATAAGGCTCTTTTTTGCCCCAAAAATAAAAGATGGAACAAGCAAAAGGTTTCATTCATTTTGACAAAACTTTTCAACTTAGGAGATACATATCAAAAGAACCACTAACATCTTTCAACTCACATTGTTATAAAATAAATTCTGCACAAAGTATTTGCACAGATAAATCAAACGCCCAAAAATGATTCTGAACAGATTCTATATTTCCACCTAACTCCACATATGAAGTCCCAAGAATTTTTGTCACTCTTAATCACTTTGTCCTCCAATCCTCTATATAGATCTCTTATAGTCATTGATAATGGACAGTAATTACCATTTTCTCCTGTAGCCGAAAGACTCACTTTGAAGCATCAAATCACAGTTAATCATTGATATGTACCAATTACCATCCTTTCCATTTATAAATGGTACTCAGTAGCTATGACCAATGCACTTTAGAGCATTCTTTGACAACAAGTAGGTTTTAATCCTGATTTCTTTACAGCAATCTTCAGACAAAAACAATAGAATAAGCTATACTAATCATATTGACAATAAAAGGAAGGGTAAAGATTGTTCACTGTATCCCAAATCCTATACCATATTTGCACACTTCTCCCTTAGAGTTACACTTAACATTTCTAGATACTTGCAATCTATATGATAATAGACCTATACTGACCTGTGTCCGACACCCATACCAATATGGGTAAATCATGTGAATCACATCTATGAAAATTTACTCAATAGAGACCTTCAGAGATGCATGAATGCAAAATAATGTCTAAGAGTAAAATTTGAAGGAGCAGGATCCAAGTGACAGCAACAAAACTAGGAAAATAGACATTTTATATACGAATGCCGAGGAACGAATATAAGTCATGCCAAGGAAACAAATGCTTTACATACCTCTCTTTCTTCGCCAAAGCTAACCCCAACGTCAAGCCAATTCAACTTACTCTTCCAGATGTCCAATATCTACAAAAATAGCAATAGCGCGCATGATTAGTTAAAATCCTTTTCAGGCCTTAAATCCCAAGTTGCCCCAAATTTTTATAAAAATTTTGCCAGCACCTCCCATAAAACTAGGCCACCCTGAGAATCCATCTCGGCCCCAATTTATCAACAACAACCTAACAACCAACAATGAGCCTTTCCAAGGCCACAATTTCACTAAATTCACTAACGAACCTCATTTTATCAAAAATACAAAAACTGGGCAGCAACTATACTTACATATACACACTGTTCAAGCCCTCCCTTACCTTCCAAGTATCATATTTTACCATATAAACGCCAAACATATATTTACAATGCAACATTTAAATACTTACATAGGCCCTAATTCAAACCATCCCTTAAGTATACATACAAACAATTGAAAAACAGGGCAGCATGTCATTTTTATACATACCTACCATATTCAAACAATCCTACACACTCCAAGAACCATATTACATCACTTATACATATCCAAATTCGACCCACACCTCGAGACTACATACCAACCATTTACCATGCTCCTTTCAACAACGTTCAAACGCAATATTTCATCACCTAAACATATCCAAATTCGACCCACACCTCAAGACTATATACCAACCATTTCCAATGCTCCTTTCACCTCATAAGAAATATTTTTACACCAACTAAACACTAGCACAAGATTTAAGACAAAATAACTTCATAAACACATAAGCCCCAATTTCGAACCCCTCCCCTTTTCAAAATCTCACAATTAACTTAAACAAGCAATTACTCATGATTTTCTTGCAATTTAACATACACCAATACCCATACAAGCTTTAGGTTTAGCTAAAGTAAGATGACTTAAACAAGAAATTCCTCAGGGTTTTCTTGCAATTTAACATACACTAATACCCATACAAGCTTTAGATTTAGCTAAAGTAAGATGAAAATCAACATACCTTGCCAACCTCTTTAAGAACTTCAAAACACCAAATCCGAATTACAAGGTATTTTCTTGACAAACTAACGCTTCCATGCTACTTGGGGGACCCAATATACTAGGCTTGTAGTGTCAAAATAATTGAAAGATCAAAAAATGCAATTTTTGTTGCCTTTACTGTAGCAACCCGAGAGGGTTGCTCTTAAAATGCTTGTTTTTTTCTAAGTGTTGGGTAGAGAGAGAGAGTAAGATCTTGTTCTTGTATGATGAACATATAACCACATATAGATAAGACCAACATAAAAATCTTTGTCCCACCCCAAGTGTACCAATAGGAAAATTACACACTTTGGGGTGGGGCACCTTTATTTCCTATTGTAAGATTTCAAGTCCCGAAATTTACACTTTGGTCCCCAAACTTTTCCTACGTGAACCAATTTAGGACACACAACTCCTAATCCCCCAAGTCTTAAAAATTTCACTTGAGTTCGCAAACTTTTCAAGAGTACACTTAAGTCCTAAATTTTCCAAAAATTGCAACACTAGTCCAAATTACATAATGGATCCAAAACACCGCAATTATGGGTTCTAACATCCTCCCCCTTAAGAACATTCATCCTCAAATATCATTCTAACCTTCAGAGTTACACAAGCAATTTAGGAGGGAGTCTCTTCCTTCTCCTTTCTCTCTAATTATTACAATAACACATTTCGAGAGCAAACTAACAGAATACCTAGAATCACAGCCAGGGATGACTCTTGATCATGTTGGCTAACGAGAGCATAAATGTGGTTCAAAGGACCGCTAGAACCTGAGACTCCATTGCGACCCCTGCCACGACCTGATAATACTGGAGTACCTCGCCCGGCAGGGCGCATAACTACTGAGGCGGAAGAAGAATCATCGACTAAGCTGGTAGACTGAACTAACCCATCTGCACCACCTCTGTCTAGATAATCTCTCCACCGGTGGCCCTGGCGGCCATACGCCAAACAAGCACCCATGGTACGAAAACACTCCCTGGGGTGCTGTCTAGCACAATAAGAACACTGAGGTCTGGGTGGCCTCACTTGACTACTAGGACTCAGGCCTGACCCTGACTGACTAGTATCACCGGGCCTCCTACTGGGCGGCTGTGAAGGTGTGCCCCATGTTGATCGAGGAGGATGCTTATTCTGTCGCTGCTGAGACTGTCTACCTCAAAAATCTGTTGCTGAACCGAATGACCTAGCCCTCTTGGGCGGACCTTTATCATCTGCCCTATCAGTCTGGCGTCCTCCGCGATGATCCTCCACGGGCAATATCCATACCAGGTTGGGTAGCCATCAGCAAACAACTAACAACATAATATGAGTCCAACCCCACAATATATCGATGCATGTGGTTCGTCATACTAACAACATGTGCGGCTGTGTATCAGGCCAATGAATCAAATTCCAAACTATATTCTCGCACCAATCGACCCCGCTGTTTCAACATAAAAAATTTGTCCTCCTTGGCACGTCTAATCTCTGGGGGTAAAAAGCAAACCAGGAATGCCCCGATAAATTCATCCCAGACAGTTGGCGGGGCACCTTCGCCTCTGGATAATAGCTATCACTCGTACCAATTTGCTGTTATATCATGCAATCGGTAGGATGCCAACTCTACAAATTCCACTTCGGATGCTCCAATCACCCTTAATCTTCGCTGCATCTGTCTCATGAACTCCTAAGGGTCTTCTAAAGGTTTGGCCCCAAAAAACTCCGGTGGCCCACACGCCAAAAAATCATGGGCCCGAGAACTATCTCGATGGGCTGCCTGACGTACCACAATCTGAGTCAATAAATGCACCACTTCCCGAAGTTTCCCGATCTCTACGCCTGGCTAAGGGATTGGAGGTTCTGGCACTTGAACCCCTGGAGCTGGTGGGGTAACTGAACCCGCTGTCGGGGGTGCAATCTCTAGCTTCGGCTGATCATGAACCCTAGTAGCTCCCCGACCTCGTCGTGCCTCACATACTGCTATAGGCCTGCCCCTGCGACACGGTCTGTGGACACTCCGAGGACTAACTACTCTGATACAACTTCTGTCATGACCCAACCTATGGGCCGTGACTGTACCCGATTGGGGCACTCGGACACAACTGCTAAGCCAGAATCTAATTATAATAACTCATTTACAGATATATCGGCAGAGTTTCCTCTGTTTTACTGACTATCCATCTGCATACAGAAAATCCCAGCATATAATACAAACAATTGTATGTACACGTGGCTCAACAAGGTCACCGCTACGGTTAAACCGCCCAACATACATAACCTACATACAGAATCATACAAACTACCAAATCCCATACACACAGGCATCCACAAACCTCTATACAAACTAACAGAATCAGAAAGATTATTACATACTTCCTTCCCAATATATGAAACTGAGGGATAACCGAAATAAGAATACGAAGAGCAGTATATATCTACGACATACAGAATCATACAAACTACCAAATCCCATACACACAGGCATCCACAAACCTCTATACAAACTAACAGAATCAGAAAGCGGGACAGGGCCCCCGTCATACCCTTAACTGTACATGAATACAAACTAAGGAAATATGTATGTATACAAAGTGTTTGCTCCGAAGCAAAGGAGCACTTCAAGTGGCAGTCAGAGATCCTAAGCTGGCCCGCTACTCTGTACGCCTGTTTCAAGATTCCAATTCAAGTCACAAACATTTACTTTCCTAACATATCAACCATAAGTTAAGTGATCCAGGCATTACGTATCGCCGTCCCTACCTCACATATTATCATACAGAAATAGTGTAAGTGAGCCAGGCATTACGTATCACCGTCCCTGTCTCCCACGCTCAGCATAGGTGAGTCGGGCGTTATGTATTGTCGTCCCCGTACACACCTATCATAATATTGAAGCAACCAGTGTGAGTTGGGCGTTATGTATCGCTGTCCCCATACCCACCCAGCATGACGTAGCAGTGAGCCGGGAGTTACGTACCGTTGTCCCCGAACCCACCGTTAAAACAGCCTAACTCTAGAGTAGGTCATATACCCAAAATCATCACCATAAGCTCCAAACATAAGCAAAATATTCATGTGCAAGGATAAGGTCATACCTGAGAGT
>DF361548.1:12565-24015 GCA_000787875.1 Solanum virginianum | reverse complement strand
AGATTTAAGACAAAATAACTTCATAAACACATAAGCCCTAATTTCGAACCCTCCCCCCTTTCAAAATCTCACAATTAACTTAAACAAGCAATTCCTCATGATTTTCTTGCAATTTAATATACACCAATACCCATACAAGGTTTAGATTTAGCTAAAGTAAGATAAAAATCAACATACCTTGCCAACCCCCTTAAGAACTTCAAAACACCAAAGCCGAATTACAAGGTGTTTTCTTGACAAACCAACGCTTCCATGCTACTTGGGGGACCCAATATAATAGGCTTGTAGCGTCAAAATAATTGAAAGATCGAAAAATTCAATTTTTGTTGCCTTTACTGTAGCAACCCGAGAGGGTTGCTTAGGTTGCTCTTAAAATGCTTGTTTTTTTTCTAAGTGTTGGGGAGAGAGAGAGTAAGATCTTGTTCTTGTATAATGAACATATAGCCACATATATATAAGACCAACATAAAAATCTTGGTCCCACCCCAAGTGTACCAATAGGAAAATTACACACTTTGGAGTGGGGCACCTTTATTTCCTATTTTAAGATTTCAAGTCCTAAAATTTACACTTTGGTCCCTAAATTTTTCCTACATGAACCAATTAAGGACACACAACTCCTAATCCCCCAAGTCTTAAAAATTTCACTTGAATTCACAAACTTTTCAAGAGTATACTTAAGTGCTGAATTTTGAAAAAATTACAACACTAGTCCCAAATTACATAATGAATCCGAAACACCGCAATTACGGGTTCTAACAGTATATGATCATAATCAATATTGCGTAATACCCATAAGTAACATGACTTGAAAATATGCAATTTTCATAAAAAGGAAGGTTGGGCACCATGGGTGAAAGGACCCAATGGTTGAAACTCACATATCTTAGACCTTGAATTTCTCGAAATTGGGTTGTGAAAGACTTGAAGCTTGGAAGTGGGTCTTGGAATCCAAAACTTTCTCTTAAGTTTTCTTGAATTTGTATTGGTGATTTGATAGAGGATCTTGAGAGAATTTGAGAGTGTATTCAAGTTGAGAGTAATGACTTTGGTCCTTTTGAATAGGGTTTTGGTATTTTGGGGAGGTTAAGATAACATTGAAAGTCTAAAACTATCATTAGAATGGATTAAATTCACGAAAATGCAATTAATGAATCAGAGAGAAAAATTGATAAAGTGTCACCTCACTTGAGGTTACACGGGTCGTGTGGCACTCCACGGTTTGTATGGAGTGCCCGTGAAGCAACACTTAGACAAGCTCTAGAAATTGGAAACTTGGCCAACACTTGGAATTTTTTGCCTAAATGTTACCTAACGGACTCGTTCACAGGTCATTTGTGGTCACATGGTCCATTTACTAGTCCGTCAAACATACTTTGAAAATTTTGCAAAAGTTATGAGGCGATAATTTTACTCTTACAAAAAGTTTCTCTCTGGAAGCCTTACGGAGGGCCTCAAGGCCCGTGCCACACCACACGGCTCGTGTGGCCTATCATGGAACATGCCTTGTCCACAAAGTGTCCATTTTACGTCCCAAGCTAGTCACACAGCTCGTGAGATGCCACAATGCCCATGTGGCTGCCCGTGTGGCATCACTGCATGGGAGAGTTCTACGAAAATGGTTTTATGGAAATGGGCATAACTCCTTCATCCAAACTTGGAATGAGGTGAAACCAAGTGCTTGGGAAAGCTAGCTCAAAGGTCTTTCATTTGACATACCATGGGCTATTCAATTCCATGCATGATAAAGGTTATGCTTGTTTAAAATGGGCCCTTACATAAACTATCACCCAAAACTCAATTCATAGGGAATTGAACTTGTCAAAGTACTAGAAATCTCCCACGACCCTAATACACTCCCCACGTAAAAAAATAAGGCTTGAAACATGGATACGAAAGAGCATGGAGTTATGGGGTGTCACATTATCTCCCCTTTGGGAACATTCATTCCCGAATGTCAAAGAAATATACACAAGGAAAGTAATCATGAAGATTTTATCCCAACATGGATGCAAGAAATGTATTTAAATATTACTTTCAAAAAAGCTTCAACATGAACATCAAAAATCACATAAATTTATCAACATAAACATGAATGCATGCAAATGACATAAGGGCCAAAACTTAAGATTGAAATCACATAGGGGGACTTATATTAGTACCTTAGGCTTGAGAAGAGTGGAAGAGATATGGATATCGCTTATACATGTCCGCCTTAGCTTCCCATGTGGCACATTCAACTTGTTGGTTCCTCCAAAGGACCTTAACAGAAGATACATCCTTGTTCATCAACCTCTTCACTTGTCTATTCAAAATTTCTACCGGGACCTCTTCATAAGTCAAATTGTCTTCAACAACACCCACAACATCTAGAGGCACAATAGCACTTGGGTCGCCAAACACTTCGTCAACATATATACATAGAAGGCTGGATGAACCATATGCATGTCATTGGGCAACTCCAACTCATAGGCCACCTTACCAATCCTCCTCAACACTCTATAAGGACCCATAAATATTGGACTCAATTCACCCTTTTCACCAAAATGAACCACACCCTTCATGGGTAAAACCTTCAAATAGACCAAATCACCAACTTTAAATTCAAGATCCCTCCTCCTCACATCCGCATAGAACTTTTGTCGACTTTGGGCAAATTTCAATCTCTCCCTAATCAACCTTAGCTCCTCCATGGCCTCCATAACCAAATCCAAACCTAACAAGGTAACCTTCGCCACCTTAAACCATCCAACCGAAACCATCCAACCGGGGATCTACAACATCTTCCATAAAGAGCCTCAAAAGGAGTCATACCAATGCTTGAATGATAACTATTATTATAAGCAAACTCAATGAGTGGAACTTGATCAACCCAACTACCCTTAAACTCCAAAACACAAGCTCTAAGCATATCCTCAAGAGTTTGGATAGTCCTTTCGGCTTGGCTATCTGTATGAGGGTGAAAGGTCGTGCTAAGCTTTACCCTGGTACCAAGATCTCTTTGGAAGGACCTCCAAAAGTTGAAGTAAATGGAGTATCATGATCAAAAATAATAGACAAAGGCATCCCCTGCAATCTAACCAACTCATGGATGTACAACTTAGCATAGTCTTCGGCACCATAAGTAGTCTTAACCAATAGAAAATGAGCCAACTTTGTCATTTTATCAACCATAACCCAAATAGAATCAAAATGTTTTCTAGTCTTAGGCAAGCCAATCACAAAATCAATATTGATTTCCTCCCACTTAAAAGTACAAATCTCTATATCTTGGGCTAGGCCACTCGGCCTTTGATGTTCGGCTTTCACTTATTGGTAATTATGACAACTGGATACAAACTTAGCAATATATCTCTTCGTACCACCCCACCAAAACAGTTCCCTCAAATCTCTATACATCTTTGTAGAACCGAGGTGAATAGAATAGGATGAATTATAAGCCTCATCTAAAATCCTCTTTCTCAAGTCATCAACACTAGGCACACACAACCTACCATGGTACCTAAGGGCACCATCTATGCCTTGGAAGAAAACCTCCACCTTCATATCTCTCATCAACGCCTTCAATTCTAATAAGGTGGTGTTAAGATCTTCCTTTGCCTTTACCTCATCAATCAATGAAGACTTAGAACCATCAACAACCACCATACCACTATTGTCAACATCCTCCAACCTAAATCCTAATCTAGCCAACTGATGAACCTATCTAGCCACCTCCTTGCCACCATTATCAACATGTGCTAGACTATCCATAAACACCTTACTCAAAGCATCAGCCACAATATTAGCCTTAACGGGGTGATAATGCACACTTATGTCATAATCTTTAAGAAGCTCCAACCACCTCTGTTGTCTCAAATTAAGATCCTTTTGGGTGAATACATATTGGAGACTCTTATGATCCCTTCATCCAAACTTGGAATGAGGTGAAACCAAGTGCTTGGGAAAGCTAGCTCAAAGGTCTTTCATTTGACATACCATGGGCTATTCAATTCCATGCATGATAAAGGTTATGCTTGTTTAAAATGGGCCCTTTCAAAGCAAATACCATGACAGCTAATTTAAGGTCATGGGTAGTTTTTTTCATGCACCTTAAGTTGCCTAATGACATAAGCTATCACCTTACCATTTTGCATCAAAACACAACCCAAACCAATTCTTGAGGCATCACAATACCCAGCCAACACTTCCAACCCTTCTGGTAGAGACTCCGCTCCTTTGCTGTTGAATAGATTAATAAATGATTTCTTAAATGGTATTTTCATATATTTCCTTCATCATAGACTTTGGATAATTATGATAATATAGTGCTACAATGTTAGAAAAAGAAGAAGTAAAATTAGAAGATAGCCTTACAGCCATGGTAAGGATAACAAAGGAAAATGATGAAATTGATACGAAAAATGAAATAGAAAAAATTAAAATCCAAAGTGAAGAAAAAATTCAAAAAATTGAAGAGACAAAAAGTAATAAGACAAAAAAAATTAGAAAATGAATTACAAAGATTAAAAGATGTATATGAACGACAACAAAGATCGGAGCAAAAACAAGCTTATCTTTCAATGTTTAAAAACTCTTTTGCACGCTCATCAGTCCATACAAATTTTACCTTTTTTGGGGTCAACTTAGTCATAGGAGAAGCAAGAGAGGAAAATTAATTCACAAACCTCTGGTAATAACCTGGTAAGCCCAATAAACTTCTAATGTCCGAGGGATTCAAAGGTCTAGGCCAATTTCTAATCACCTTCGTCTTTTTAGGATCTACCTTAAAACCATAACCCGATACCACATTACCTAGGAAAGCAACCTCTCCCAACCAAAACTCACATTTTTCATATTTGGCTTACAACTTCTCCTCCCTCAAGATTTGCAACACTACCCTCAAGTGACCAACATTATCCTCTTCACTACGGGAATGGATCAAGCTATCATCGATGAAAACAACCACAAACAAATCAATGTAGTGTTTAAAGATCCTATTCATAAGATCCATGAAGATAGCCGATTCATTAATCAAACTGAAGGATATAACCAAAAACTCATAGTGCCCTTACCTAGTTCGGAAGGTCATCTTAAGAATGTCACACTCTCTCACTTTCATTGGTGATACCCTGACCAAAGATCAATCTTAGAGAAGTGACTAGCCCCTTGAAGTTAGTCAAAAAGATCATTAATCCTTGGTAGAGGGTACTTATTCTTGATGGTGACTAAGTGACTAGCCCCTTGAAGTTAGTCAAAAAGATCATCAATCCTTGGTAGAGGTTACTTATTCTTTATGGTGACCCTATTGAGTTGCCGGTAACCAATGCACATTCTAAGATTACCATCCTTCTTCTTCACAAACAACACCGGTGCACCCCAAGGTAATTGGCTAGGCCTAATAAAACCCTTCTCCAACAAATCTCTTAATTTCTCCTTCAACTCCACCGAGCCATACGGTAAGGAGTAATAGAAATGGGTTGAGTATCGGGAAGGAGGTCTATGCAAAAATTAAAAAAAATCCCTCAATTACTCCTTCAACTCTTTTAACTCCACCGGGGCCATTTGGTAAGGGGGAATAGAAATAGGTTCGGTATCGGGAAGGAGGTCTATACCAAGGTTTATCTCTCTTTCGGGGGGGACACCGAGAAGCTCATCAAAAAGATGTTAAAGGACTCATTAACTACCAAAATCGACTCTTTGGGAAGGTCTCTGGACTCAAGATCCATAACCCTCACAAGATGATAGAGACACCCTTTATAGATCAACCTTTGGGCTTTAATGCAAGAGATGAACCTACCCTTGACCACCACATCATGACTCTCCCACTCAAGCACGAGGTTCATTTATGAATTGGAATTTGACCCTACGAGTTCTACAATCACTAGAGGCATAATATGCATGCAACCAATCAATCCGAAGAATGACATCAAAATCCACCATATCCAACTCAACAAAATCACAAGGCAATATTTTATGCAAAATGAAAATGGGACAATTTCTATAGACCCTATGGGAGTAGACACTTTATATGGCTCATACAACATTTCAAGGTTAACATGAAACTTTTTGGCAATAAGAGGAGTAACAAAAGAAAGAGTGGCACCCGGATCTATCAATGCATAAACATCAAAATCAAATACTTTTAACATACCAGTGATGAAATCGGGCACCTCGTCTACCCCTTGCCTCCCTTGGAGAGTGTAGAATCGATTTTGCCTTAGGGCACCTCCTTGTTGGCCTTCTCTTCCCAAAGGAATCGCATTTGCACCTCAGCCTTGTAGATGAATATCTCTACCCTTGTTGCGATTATGAGGACAATTCATCACCTTATGACCTACTTCACCACAACCATAATAAGCATTAGTATCCTTCAAATATGGGCCATCACAGTCTCATCACATTTTGGGTACATAGGCTTAGACACCACACTACTACAACCTTGGACCCTTGGGTTGTCATTAGCAACCCCTCTAGTAGGAGAATTGGAAGACCTTTGGCCTTGATGAAATCAATGACCCTTGGGACTTTGGAATCTACCTTCAAAATGGGCGTTCTTGGCCTAATGAACCCTCCTCTTTCTCAACTTTTCCCCCCTCTAATTATTCGGCATAAGCCATGAGATGGAAAAAGTCCATATCACCTATCAACATGGAAGCATGACACTTCTCATTCACTAAATTGGATACACCCATCATGAACTTATTCATTCTAGACCTTGGCTCAGCCACCAATCGTGGAGCATATTTAGAGAGTTGGTTGAACTTGAGGGCATATTACTTCAGACTCATCGATCCTTGCTTTAAATTCATAAATTCCATCATTTTGGCCTCTCTTAACTCAAGAGGGAAGAACCGGTTAAGAAAAGGCGCCTTAAACTCCTCTCAAAGAACCACATTGTTGTTCCGCTTCTCCACCTTCCATTGGGTAAACCATATTTGGGAAACCCCCTTGAGTTGGTAAGCCGCCAACTCTACCTTCTCCTCTGATCTAACCCCCATAATAGATAACACTTTGCACACCCCATCAATAAATTCTTGAAGGTCCTCAACCACTTTAGACCCATGGAACTCCAGCCGGTTCATCCTCATAAATGCCTCACCCTAGATTTTGCAGTAAGAGCATGAGGGGCTTAGGGCCCTTAGTTGATTTAACTAGTCATGGCTTGAGCTAGCATATGAATAACATCCCAAAACTCTTCATGAACCGGTTGCTCTTCGGGTGTATGGGCCTTTTTTTCTCTTATGGCATGACCTAAAATAGCAAAGAACATTCATTAAAGGAAAACCTTACCTAACTTCTATAGAACGACATAGAACATGAAGAATGGACATATTTCCTAAAATAGCTCATAGACTCTTACTCATAGTTATGTTGTATTTCACAACCATGAATAAGGCTCTAATCGATGCGATGTGTTGGATGCCGAGGACTATTAACAAACTAGTGCTCTAATACCAAGTTTGTCATGACTCAAGCCTAGGGCCTAGATGTGACACGGCTAATGGGAACCCGAAGAGGACCCAAACAAGCCTCTTAGCATATCAATCACACATTCTTGGTCGCGGAAGCAAAGTAAACAACATCAAGAGAATAAAATTAAGGATAAACGGGCTAAGGAAAGTCTTTGATAGCATAAAAGATAGAATAGTCAAAGCTCATGACATAATTACATCATTAGTTCCAACAAACACATCTAAACATAGACTTGAGCGGGGACCAAGACACTTTTCGGGCTTACCCTTTTAGTGTCAAAGTTCAACATAAGGAGATAACATAAGTAAGGGTACAAAGCTAGTGTCCCCAGACTTGAGGACTCACCAATAGCTTATGTTCAAGATGACCAACTAGCCATAATGAGGATGATCGTGAGGAGCTCCAATTCCTACATGGTAAAATCATATAGGCAAGAGTACATGTTAGTACATTTGAATATACCAAGTATATAGGATGCAATGAAACAAGAGATAAACAACATAATTAAAATGCATAATTAAGCATTGAATGAGGATAATAGCAATATGGCATGCATGAATGATGTTTGAAGTAAACCATGCTTAGATAAAACATAGTACATGTGTAGGAAGAGACCATCATCATAGACCAAGCAACCTAGTACTTGGAATCTAAGGTATATTACCCCCTTGGGAAGTGATTGAGGTATCTACCCCTCAATTGGTAGATGGGCATAGCACCCTTCATCAAAGTGGTCAAGGTATATACCCTCAGCTTGGTAGATGGGCATAGCAACCCACATCAAAGTGGTGAAGGTATATACCCCTCAACATGGTAGATGGGCATAGCACCCCTCATCAAAGTGCAGTCAACTTGCAACACTATAGATACTTTTTATGAATTCAACATACACATATATTCCTTTCCATCATAAAGTTACTAGAATTATAAGTCATGCAATGGATCACCAATAACTCAAGAATCCTTAACAAGACATATTATCAAACATTTGACAGGTTTGAAATGCTAGTTAAAAATCATGCAATTCAAGAGTGAAATCATGTGAGAAATCTTAATGTAAATCAACCCACCAACACTTAGTAAAACCCTCTTGTGAAATACATTGAAAACCCCCATCAAATATCATCCTAGATCATAGATCCATAGCTCAAAACATGCATAGTCACAATAGGCAAATCATCTCATAGTGTAGACTTAAAATGAGAAAACATGTGTTTTCAATCAATTTTTCATGAAACCCAACTTAGTATATGATTATAATCAATAATGAGTAATGCCCATAAGTAACATGACATGGAAACATGTAAGTTTCATAAAAAGGAAGGTTGGGCACCATGGGTGAAAGGACCCAATAGTTGAAACTCACATACCTTAGACCTTGAATTTCTTGCAATTTGGTTGTGAAATACTTAAAGCTTGGAAGCGTATCTTGGAATCAAAAACTTGCTCTTGAGTTTTCTTGAATTTGTATTGGGGTTTTGATGGAGGCTCTTCAGAGAATTTGAGAGTGTATTCAAGTTGAGAGTAATGACTTTGATCCTTTTGAATAGGGTTTAGGCCTTTTGAGGGAGGTGAATATATCATTGGAAGTCTAAAAAGGTCATTAGATGGATTAAATTCATGAAAATGCCATTAATAAAATGGAGAGAAAAATTGATAAAGTGTCACCTCACTTGAGGTCACACGGGTCGTGTGGCACTCCACGGTTCATATGGAGTACCCGTGAACCAACACTTAGACAATTTATGGAAATTAGAAACTTGGCCAACACTTGAATTTTTTGCCTAAGTGTCACCTCACGGATTGGTACACAGGCCTTGTGAGGTCACATGGTCCATATACTTGTCCGTCAAATCATATTTAGAAATTTTTGCAAAAGTTAGGTGACAGTAATTCTATACATAGAAAAAGTTTCGCTCCAGAAGGCTCATGGAGGGCCTCACGGCCCGTGCCTCACCACACGAATCGTGTGACCTATCATGGCACATTCCTTGGCTACAAAGTAGCTATTTTAGCCCCCAGCCAGTCACATAGCTCATGAGATGCCACACAGTCTATGTGGCATCATTGCATGGGAGGGTTCTATGAAAACGGGTATAACTCCTTCATTTGAACTCAGAATAAGGTGAAACCAAGTGAATGGGAAGGTTAACTCTAAGGAATTTCATTTTGACATGTTGTGGGTCATCCAGTTCCAAGTGTGCTAAAATTTATGCTTGTTTAATGTTGACCCTAGCATAAACTATTATCCAAAACTCAATTCATAGGAAAGTCTTGAACTCGCCAAAGTACTAGAAGTCTGCCACGACCCTAATATACTTCCTACCTAAACGAATGAGGCTTGAAACATGGATACAAAAGAGCATGGAGTTATGGGGTGTCACAGCCAAGATGCTCTATGAATGGAGGAGGAGTATAATGGTTCCACTGTACAAGAATAAAGGTGATATCCAAAACTGTAATAATTACAGTGGTATCAAGTTGCTAAGTCACACTATGAAGGTCTGGGAGAGAGTGTTGGAGATGAGGGTGAGAAAAGTAGTGGCTATTTCAGAGAATCAGTTTGGATTCATGCCGGAACGGTCAACTGCAAAAGTAATTTATGTTGTTCATAGATTAGTGGAAAAATATAGGGAAAGAAAAAAGGACATATATATGGTGTTCATTCATCTCGAGAAGGCCTATGATAAAGTTTTAAGGGATGTTCTACGGAGGTGCCTGGAGGTGAATGGTATCCCGATGGAATATATTAGAGTAATAAAGAATATGTACAATGGAGCTAAAATTTGGGTAAGAACAGTAGGAGGAGACTCAGAGTATTTTCCTTTTGAGATGGGACTTCATCAAGGATATGTGTTGAGTGGCCTCATGGAAGTCGTTCAATCATTCAAATGCAGAAAAAACTTACATCTTTGAAATTATGTTAACTACTCCAAGATTATTTTTGAGAGACATCTTATAGAAAATCTCTTGAAATTTTTTCAAGGCCAGTGGAGGCAAACTTATAGCTACTAAAATACCTTTGTCTCCCTTGTCATTTGTAACAGGCACACAAAAGCTAATGAATGATATAGCTTTTAGAACCCCTCCAAAAATAGGCTTTCCCCATCCAAAATCAAATTCATCAAATCCAGCGGATCTATTGTCTGAGACAATAAAGTTCCAAGATTTTGTCAATTCTGGTCTCTCTTTAATAATCATTAAGTCTGTCACTGATCTAATATATTCTTCATTCATTTGATCATTAGCTTTCTTAACAAATTCAACTGCATATTTCAGTGGATTTGACCAAAACAATCCTGGTTTTGATACTTCAACTGGAGTAACAAGTGTATTTCCATAATATCCATGTGGAAGTTCAAATTTTAGTGATTTTTCACATGCATTAATAGGGTACGTCAATCAAACAATTTCTTTGGAGTGTAAATTGAGAGCAATGGTATGAGATTTCCATAAAAACGCTGGGAATAACTCGAACTTTGTACCTCTACAATTTTGAGAAACTAGATTTTTAATGGCTTCCATCTCCTTATTTCCAAAGAAAAATGATTGTAGTGTCAAGTTTCCTTCCATGGATTCCCATGCAATTCTTGATTCAACTTGCTCATCAAACTCATGGTGGGTGCATGTAACGCATGGTGGTGATCTAGCAGTTAGGAGATCCCTTTGCCATACAGGTAATATAGAAGGTGTTGAAGCTCCTTGACTTAATTCACTTAATGCATTTAGAAACATTTTCAAGCCATAAGTATCCATCATAATGTGATTAACTCTGAATCCAACAGCAAATCCACCACATCTAAAACGGGTCACCTATACATAAATAAAATGAAATAAAACATTATTATCCCCTCAAGTTGTTTCAAATTTTCAACTAGGTACTTATTAGACCTTAAGGGTACCTATCACATTTGCACTTGTTTAGTGTGGAATAAAACCTTATATATTGAGATACATTCATTTGTCTTGTTAGTATGATAAATATTTTCCTTAAG
>DF361548.1:0-12253 GCA_000787875.1 Solanum virginianum | reverse complement strand
ATGGTTTATGACGTGTTATTGAAATTGGCATAACGTGTGTCGTTTGTGCCATTCGTTAAAAGAATGAGTATTTTCTAAAATGTATATAGTAAAAAAATTAGATTTGAGTATGTAATCTTGGTAGGCATTTGGACTTGGATTTATAGTGTGATAATTGCTTTAACAAGGAACAAGTATGTGATGATTATCCGTCACAAGAAAAATGTGGTGATGGGATAGATGACCCTACCAAACTTCATTTTTTTTAAAGTTTAAGATATGCTTTAAATTAAGTATTATATATTAATTTGTAATATACACACTAAACAATAACCCACATGATTAAAAGCCAGAATTTCTTTTTCTTAATATAGAGGTGAACAATTAGAGGTGTCCTCTAATCATCACGACGAGGCCGATCCCTCTTTTAGTAGATGGAGACTCACACTATGCTTTATAGAAAGCGAAACAGTGATAAGGAGTTGCGAAAAAGTCCCCACATACATAATGAATGAAATGATCTTTGATTAATCGTATAAGGTAACCTGAAAATCCTTAGCAAAGATTTTCACAAGACATTCTATTTATCCATAGAAATATATTCATGTTGCACCACCTTTAAGTTAGGTGGGGCACAATGAATTGGCATCGTTCCCATGCCCATCCTAAACTTACCACGGTAAAGGACATAGTATATGTGTCTCTCTCTCTCTCTCTCTTGGATCTAATGAGAAATTGTCCAACTATTGGGTGAAAAGTCGCCAGAAAGTGCTGCACGACTATCCTACGCTAGCAAATGCAGTTCTGGGGTGACACTCCTCACCCAACTTGGTGTTCAATAATGCTCCCAACACTAAAACATGCACAATTTTCTACCAAAGTAATCTTCCATTAGACTCATGTCATCTATCACCATCGTCTATCAATAAAATTATTAGGAAAATTATGTTTATATTGTCATCAACCATGTACTCAAAATATCATTTAGATTAAATGCTCAATCTTGTCAAAACTTATTAACATGTAAAGTATTTGCATTAGAAAAACTCATGGTTTACAAAAAAACTCAGCAGGTGACCAAAATTCTCTCCAAAGTACTATTCATGCTCAACAGTTATATCTATAAAACTTAGGAAAAATATTTTAAAAGAAATCATTGGAATTAATATGCTCGGTATGACTATCAAATCTCAGTCTTTCAGAAATACTGTATAAAAGAAATAATAGACCTCAAAGTAGGGTTCATGTGAATGAGGGCATGAACATACATGCAAATAATTACTCAACTTCAAGAAGATTTTACACGAACTTATTAATAAGGTAGAAAGTTAATTCAAGAATTACATCATGATAATACTTTCAAGAAGTCATAGGTGTAGACTCAAGAACTTCCAACTCTCATCTAAGACCATCTATGGCACACATAGGAGAACAATCTCATGCTTTAAGTTTAGCCTTGCATACCTGGGATTGAAGAATTCCCAATCTTTCTTTATGAATTTGGCCCTGGACTTTGAAACCCTCCTCTTTCTATTTTCTCCTTCTCTCAGAACTTTGTGTGTAAAAGTTTAAGAAGAACGGGTTAAGAATGGGATTTAAAACCCCTTTTTATACCCAAAATGATGTACTTTAATCATAATTTTAGTTTAGGAAAGGGTTGGGGAATGTCTAGAATGCCCCTCACAAAAGAATAAAATAAATTTCACAATGAAAGACCCAGTCCGTGTCGCGGACTGGGCATGCCACGGAGTATTTTTGTTAAAAAGAACAAGCGCTAGTCCGCATCCTAGGCGCGTCGCACCCTTAGCATGGACCCTTACTATATTGGGGCAACTTAGGACGTATATTTTTTGACTTGGTTGCTCGAAAATCGGGTCAAAACCATTTTTTCACTCGATTAGCCGCGCTGATCGCAAATCCAGTCTCAGATTTCCTATCGGAGCTTTGAAAGAAGCATTATGTGCACAATTACATTTTAGGAGTGTTTTGATAATTTTATAGGGTGTTACATCATCTCCCTCTTGGGAATATTCATCCTCGAATGATGAGCAAAGGTAGATATCAAGGCATGAATAGACTCAAAATTCATCTTAACATTCACATCTATCAATCGGTCTTTCTATCCTATCTCAATCAACAATCAACTCTATTCGGACTCAAGAGTAGATAATTGACTCAAGAAAAGACAATCAATTTAGTTAAAGGTAAGGAAACTTCCTTCAATGTTCTCATCGTAAGGCACAAATAATGGTTAAAACTCCTTTCAATACTCAATCAACCAATCTGGATAGTTGCAAGTCACTCAACATAAGCAAATCAGTTCAGATCAAGAGTAGGGATACTCTTTTAGACATTTTCACCATCAAGTATGAATGGAACATCACAATTCAGTCAGTCCGAATCATTTGAACACCTTAAGAATCAGCATTTTTGAACTTAGGAAGAAAGCCATCGATTTTGATGGAGAATGAGACCATCGATACATAAGACTCTATGTGCAACTCTCAAGATTCGCACCTCATCTCAGTCGTGCTCCTTTCCATGACACTCTACCCCATCAACTTAAGCTTATAGATCTTATTGAGATTCCACATAACCACCTCCTCTTCTTCCATTCAAGAAAACTTCTAAGCCTCACAGTGTCATTCACGAGAAGATCATACTCACACTAAGCTAATCCTCCATACTCAACTTTGAACTTCCATACTCAACTTTGAACTTCCACAGGGACTTTCATAAAAAACATCACTAGTCCTCATCACTACCTCACTACTCTTCCTCAAACTATTATTATGAAGTCTTCACTAGTCTATCATCAATATTCGCATAACAACTAGAATTTCAAGCCTACTTAACACTTCTATCTCCATCATTCAATGAACTTTTACTCAAAGTCATACCAACATACTCTTACCTATCTATTGCACATCATAGGGTCTCATCTCTCTCCCTCTACCTATCTCTATCCCTACATGACATACGTTTCATACCAATATCACAATAATGCTACATTCATTCCTCTTTATCAACCTCCACCCTCAGTCCACTATAATCAGTATCGTAATTTGGACCTGGAGGAGCACATCATCCCCCCCTTTTGGTGAAACCTCAAATTACTACTTCTCCATGCAAAGTAAGCATGAATACTATCAAGAACATAATTACTCAGATACTCGAATACTAATTCTCAAAAATAAACTTAGAATAAAATGTCTAGAGTTTAAATTTTATCCCCAATATCATTATTAGGCACGAATACTATCACGAACTTGCATACTCAAGTATGCAAAGGCTTAAAAGGAACATCAACTCGAAGATAGAACTCAACTCCATTATCACTATTCTGAAGAAATCTTTCTCTCCCATCACCTATAACTCATTTACTATCATCAATACTTCTATAAGGACTGGAAAACTAGATTACTCACAAAGCTTGGAATAAAAGATCATTAGCACAATTCAATCAAGAAATCTTATCCAAGGACATTAATAAAGACAATCTCTCTCATTTATTAAGACTTATTCTAAGTTCACAGAACTGTACGTAGTAAAAACTCAAGTCATATCTCATTTGGCATAGGAGTAGAAGCACTCATATCAATGGGGTAAGATCAAAATTAATGAATGACTTCATCTCTTTTCATCCTCCCAACTTGAATAACAATCAATAAGTAGTATATGGGACCAAGCCACAGGCGTGGCAATCGCATACCAAATGGGAGGAGAGTGTCACCTCAATGGAAGAATAAGGAACATATGATATAATAAGAACTAATGTCTCATCTCGATCATCCTATCTCTATCAAAGTCTCAAGATCTACTCTGGTTTACCACTTCGTCATCTCCCCCTTAGCTCTCAAGGTCCTCTCTCTAAATTTGGGAATCAATTTCCTCTACTAGGCTTTAAGCATCTACCTTCATTTGGTCAAGGAATAATTATCCAAAAAAATATGTTAAACTCTTTTGTTAGGCTATCTTCGCATACCTATAACTAGTCACCCAAACTCTTTCCAACAACATCACTCTTAGCTGCTAACACTCAACTTCTATGCTCTCATAAACTCATTTGTATAAGACTTAGACTATTATGGAAAACTCATCATCATCTATCCATAAGCCCCAATTCGACTTAGCAACACATGGCGACAAATATTACTTACATCAGCCTACTTTGATCCATATCAACAACTCAAATATACTATCCAAATTCTCATAGCAATTATAACTTAGAGCTTCACACATCTTTATGCAATCATGGGTTCATATCTCAAACCTCTTAAGCTTCCTCTTTTCGAGTGCTCCTCCCATATTTTACTATCTCCATCTAAGGGGTACCTTTATTCTACTCTTAGCACCACTTTCCTTGCTAGTCAATGTCTTAATCATTGAACACACACTACAGCAAGACTCAAATCTCCAACAAGGACTATCACTATCATCATGCTATCTCCTCTTTAACACTATTACTCAAAACTCCAGCTTAGGGTCTAATACTAACATAGACATCTATCATACACCTCCCTAATGCCAACTTTCCACTACAGGGTAAAAAGTTAGGGAACATAATCCCCCTAAAATCTCGTAGCGAGTATTCAATGAACACATCCCTCCTCCCCCTTATAACGCAGTACCACTCACCTATTCTATCATATCTCCTCACCTGTCTAAGCCAATAACTTAATAAGTCTCATAAAATCTCACTTAAAATCATAAGCATAATTTAGATCTGTCACATCGAAAGCACTTTTTCTCCTATTCAAGAATCTACACTTTACCCACAATAGTATGAATACTACAACATATCGACATAAACTTTTTTCTAGTTTGAGCATGCTCTACCACATTCTAACAATAACTCCTCCTCTATACCTCATCACAAAAATCATAGAGTACTTACGACTCTTTCATCAAACTTATGGCAATTGACTCACCACCTCATTACTTACCTAATAAATACGCGACTCTACCTACAAGCTTTAATCAATCACCACTCTCATTACTCAATCTCCTCCTCTCCCTCATCATCATTCTAGCTTAGGGGTAATAACTATACTTATGGTTTTACAATACCTTAAATCTCATTCTTAGTTAGCAACACTAAAATTACTGGAAACGTAAACTCTTCTAATATGCATAACATCAAAAGCAAGCAAGGATTAAACTTATACCTATCACAACATTGCGAAGTGTTTCTATGAGCTTGGCAACTATTGCAGCGCACAACATGTCTATTGTCTAACTCATGCTATTAGTAACATCCCTCTAATTTTCTCTAACTGGTGGTGTAGATCTAGAGGGTTGAGCCCAGTTAGCCCACTTTAGACAATCCCTCTGAAAGTAACCCTCTTGGTCACACTTAAAACAGCCGTCGATGCCCAATTAACATTGCCCTAAATGATGTTTACCACACCTTCTTCATGGTGGATTTTCTTTACGGCGTCGAGCCACATTTCTCGGGATGAAGGGTTCT
This sequence comes from Solanum virginianum, assembly GCA_000787875.1. Taxonomy (NCBI): domain Eukaryota; kingdom Viridiplantae; phylum Streptophyta; class Magnoliopsida; order Solanales; family Solanaceae; genus Solanum; species Solanum virginianum. Next base: position 6,804 of record DF361548.1, on the reverse strand, counting down.
GAATCTAAATTGGTTAGTTTTTCCTAGGCCTCAGATTATATCTACTATTGGACATGGGTATACTCACTAGTGATGCCATATACTTCAAAAGTCTCTGCAGAAAGGGAAATCTATTTCCCTCTTCACACCAAGCTTCATCCATCTCACTCTCCTTGTCCTTTTCTACCCATCGATTATACACAACAAGCTGAGTAATAGGTTCAAGCTTCTTGGTGGTGATGGTATCCTTCAAGTCCATAATGCATTTAGAAGACATGGTCTACAAACGTGTAAAGCACGACTTAGAAAAGAACTTTTATAGAATTCAACTCTGTCGTACGATTCAGAATCTGAAAGAAGTGAGGCAATTCCTACTTCCCTATAGCCTCCTGCTTATGAAGTGTGGTTGCAACAACACACACAAATAAAACTCTACTAGACATGGCTTCATAGACTCCCTAGAACGCTTGAACCCGTACTCTGATACCAAGTTTGTTACGCCCTGAGAGGGTACCCTAGGTGTAACCGGCACTCAGAGACTATTGCTAGTCCCCAAGCGAACCACTTGACCTCATCACATTCATTCATTCATATATTCTACTAATTATCAGAAGAACAAAAGGAAGCAAATGGGCATATCTCATCAAATCCCAAAATAATATTACAATAAAAGGCTAGCGGGAAGAGCTAGCTCACAATCTTATCAATCAATAATCCAACTCTAGTCTATGAAGCCTCTATCACTAGTACATGGTGCCAATGACAGACCCATGTCTACCACAATCAATAAAAAGCTAATCAATATCTAACTCTAAAGCAGGATGAAATAACATAATGAAATCCTCTGAAATAAAGGAGGCTCACTAATCAGCTGAATGTCCAAAGATCCTCAACGATTCACCTGCTGATGATCTTGATCCTATATACCTACATCATGAAATGATGCAGTCCTAGAGAGGCACTCAGTACGTGGAATGTACTAGCATGTAAAATATTTGAATGAAACCAAAATAGGTAGAGTAATATGGCAATAACATCACCTCAACTCAAAAGACTCATGCTACCCCATCTCAGTGAAATATGCAAGTTTAAAATTTAGAATAAATATTTGAAAAGGAAAGGATAACCAGTTAGAAATCACATACTCTATCAATGTAGCTTAGGAGTTTCTCTTAACTGACTTCTGTCCTATGACGCCACCTTTAAGTTTTGTGGGGCACAACGAATTGATATTGTTGCCACGTCTGTCCTAAACTTGCCACGGTAAAGGACATAGTATATCTGTCTATCTTTCTCTCTCTTGGATCCAATGAGAAATTGTCCAACTATTGGGACAAGAGTTACCAGAACATGCTGCATGACTATCTACGCTGGGAAACACAGTGTGGTGGTACTCTTATCCTAACTCGATGTTCAATAATGCTCCAAAGACTAAAACATGCATAATTTTCTATCAAATTAATCTTCTATAAGACTCATGTCATCTATTACCATCGTCTATCAATAAAATTATTAGGAAAATTATGTTTACATTATAATCAACCATGTACTCAAGATATCATTCAGATTAAATGCTTAATCTTGTCAAACTTTATTAACATGTCAGGTATTAGCCTTAGAAAAACTCATGCTTTACAGAAAATCATAGCAGGTGACCAAAACTCTCTGAAGTACTATTCATGTTCAACAGTTATATTTATAAAACTCAGTAAAAATATTTTAAAAGAAATCATCGAAATTAATATGCTTGGTATGACTATCAAATCTCAGACTTTTAGAAATACCGTATAAAAGAAATCATAGACCTCAAAGTAGGATTAAGTGAATGAGGACATGAACATACATGCAAATAATTACTCAACTTCAAGAAGATTTTACATAGGAACTCATTAATAAGGTAGAAACTTAATTCAAGAATTACATTAATATAATACTTTTAAGAAATCATGGGTGTAGACTCAAGAACTTCCAACACTTATGTAAGACCATCAATGGGACACATAGGAGAATAATCCCATGTTTTTAGTTTAGCCTTATATACCTGGGATTGAAGAATTCCCAATCTTTCTTCATGAATTTGGCCCTAGACTTTGAAACCCTCCTCTTTCTCTTTTCTCCTTCTCTCAGAACATCATGCGTAAAAGTTTAAGAAGAACGGGTTAAGAATGGGGTTTTAAACCATTTTTACACCTAAAATAATCTATTTTAATCATATTGTGAGTTTACAAGGGGTTGGGGAATGTCTTTAATGCCCCTCACAAAAGAATAAAATAAATTTCACCATGAAATGCGTACTGGACGTGCCACTAAGTATTTTTGTTAAAAGTTTTTCCATCAAAAATTTAAAAAAAAGAACAATTACTAGTTTGCGTCGTGCCCTGAGCGCTGACCCTTACTGTTTTGGGGCAACATGGGAAAAATATTCTTCGACCTGGTAGCTCAAAAATTGGGTTGAGACTATTTTCCCACTCAATTTTCTGCAGTGATTGCAAATCTAATCTCAAATTGTCCATCAAAACTTTAAAAGATGTGTTATGCGCACAATTACATTTTAGGGGCGTTTCGATAATTTTACGGGGTATTACTCTAAATAAGCTCACTCAAAATCCCAAACTCTACTTGTGACACCCCATAACTCTACTCTTACATGTACATATATTCTAAGCCCCATTCTTATGTGTGGGAAGTGGATTAGGGTCATAAGCGACCTTCAATACTTAGTCGAGTTCAAAACATTCCTATAAATTGAGTTTCTAGTGTTAGATTATACAAGGGTTAACTTTCAATGACCATAACTCTTAGCACACAAAGGTTTATATGGCTCATTACTTACCAAATGAAAGATCTTTGAATTAGCTTTCCAACGCAACTGATTTAACCTAATTTGAAGTTTAAAGTCAAAAGTTATGACCGTTTTACTATAGATTGCAAGAGCAGGAGTGTACCTACGAGATGAATTATGGGCCATGGTTTGAGTTATGGCCCATCTGCTAACTCATGTCAAAAATCCCTGAAAATCTATTTTTTGGTCCCAAATTTGATGGACATATTCATGGATCGTAAAAACTTCTATGGGCCATACATTTGGCTCGTGGAATTGATCCAAAGACCCCAAAATTTGTCCAAAAAGTTTACAGAATGTTTCTTATGGACCATGGAAGTTTATAGGAGCCATAGGCGAGCTTGTGGACGACTTTGATAGATTTTTAAGAAAGGGTATTTTGATCTTTTTGCACCCTTTTGAAGCCCAAACCTGATTTTTTAACCTAAATAAAGCTCTAAACATATCAGTTCAACTTTTTTACGCTAAAACACCTTCTCCAACTTAGAGCAAGGTTTCAAGGGAGAAAAAAAGGCTAGAGTTTGAAGACAATCATATGAGTCTTTCCAAGCTATTCCAACTATCAAAATTTCCAGGTATGTGAGGCTAAACAAAACATGAATTATGTTCTTCCATGTGCCCTAATAACTTGAATTGATAGAGTTGTGAGTGAATTGAGTCTCCCATGAGTGCCTTACTACATGAATCCTAGCATGAATTCTTGTTAATTTTATATATTTCACTTAAATGGGTATGGATGAGTGCAATTTGAGGCTAAAGAGTCTATTGAGTCCCTAAATGCTTTAACTCTACTTTTATTATCTTGAATGCTATGAATTATAATGATGCATGATAAAGACTTTATGAGTCAAGAGCTGAACCTTAGAAAAATTTAATCAAAGAGTTGATATAGTTGATGTGATGAATTGAGTTGATAAATATCCAATGAGACTAGATGAATGAGTTAACCATAGGATTGATATCTTATAAGCATATTGAGTTTTGGGAGGAGTATTAGCACCTAATCATGTAAGAGTAAGTCCAACTTGAATTACTTACGTAACCGGCATAAGAGAGGAATGAATCATAAAATCAGATGTTTTATATTGTCCCAAAAAGAGGACTTGATATTACTGATTTTAGATCCACTGATGGGATATCCTATACCCTGGCAAGGTACAAGATGAATGGACAACGACATCACTTTGTTGTTTCATCACTGGCTCATAGGTTATGATTATCGGTTAGAGAAACTCCCAAATAGGCCTTGATAGTACTTTGAGTGAATCCAACTAGATGGTAGATGAGCAGTTGTTGTCTAAATTGTATTCTAACTTTAGACTCTTGACTAGCTGATTGAGTTTCCTACTTCTTGAGTTGAGATAATTTAGTGGATGTTGTTCTTTATTAACATATTTCATTCTGCCATTTTACATACTCGTACATTCTAGATGTTATTCTTTACTTACATATTTCATTTGGCCATTTTACATACACGTACATTCCACATACTGACATTTATTTGGGCCTACATCTTTTTATGGGCCTTTATTTATCACTTGTCATTTCTTTTGCTTAAGTATTCTTATTCATTGATGTCTTCCCCTATTAGAATGTTATTTAATGAATGTGATGAGGCCGAGTGGTTCGCTTGTGGGCTAGCAATAATCATTGAGTGTCAGCCACGCCAAGGGTACCCTCTCAGGAGTGAGATTACCTGGACGGACCCCTCTAAGAAACCCTATCATGACCCATGGTGAACACCAAAGGTGGTGATGCCATTCGTGAAGTTCAAGATAAAGTTAACCTTAGAGGGGTGCACACCACGAGACCTCTCCACGAGACGTGGTGGACATCACAAGTTGTAGAGGGTTTCGCGGTGGGTCAACCACCTAAGGGAACCCCTCCCCCCCAAACAAACAATACACTTTCATTGTTCTTCTAGAAATTTTCATTTTCAAGGACTGTTTCTGATTTTCAACACATGCGACCTTTTATCTAATTACCATATCACAACTAGGGCCTAGCTTAGGATATCACAGGTTCATGGTTCAGTCCACTGGTACTAGAACCATCTCACAAAACCTACTTTATTATTTAAAAAATTTCTGGTCAATGGATTCCATGATTTGTGAAAATAATAACTATTCATAAAAGGCCTCGTCCTGTGGAGTTTAATTTTTTTGTTCTCTGAATCTCTTCTCCAGTGTCACAACCCAAGCCTAGGGCTTAGACATAAAACATCAAATGGGAAGTCCGGAGACAACCCAAACAAGCCTCTTAGCATATCATGTACGCATCCTTGGTTGTAAAAAATATTTTCCAGGAAAATAAGTTGATTTCTAACTCATTTTCTCATGTTTGATTGGTGAGTGGAAAATATTTTTTGGAAAATATTTTTTATTGTTTGGTTAATGAATAAAAATATTTTTTTAGAAAAAAACTTCTACTTTTAGCTAGAGAGTAGATAACAATTTGTAGAAAAAGAATTTTTTCCATGAAAATATTTTTATAATTTAAAATATTTTTTAAAAATAAATATTTAAATTTTTTTTGGAGGATGGGGGTGGGATAGTATAAAAATTGAATTTTTTAAAATCAAAATTTTTTAAAAAAATAAATTAAAATTATTTTTGTATTGCGAGGGGTGGGGGATGGGGAGAGATTGGAGTAAAAAATTAAAATTTTTAAAAATTTAAAATTTTCTTAAAAGTAAAATTTTAGCTTTTTTGTATGAGGTTGGGTCGGGGTAGGGTTAGGGTGGGGGTGGGAGATGGAGCGAGAGGTGGCTGGGGCTGGGGTGGATGTGGGGGGAGGGTAGTGTGGCGTAAAAAATTAAATTTTTAAAATTGAATTTTTTTTTAAAAAAATTAATTTTTGGTATGGGGGTTGGGTGGGGGCAGGGGGGAAGGGAGGACTAGGGAGGGAGGAGGCTGGGGTAGGGTAAAATTTAAAAAAAATCAATTTTGAATTTTTGTAAATATAAATTTTTAATTTTTTTGGGGTGGGGGGAGGGGAATTGGGTGAGTCGGAATAGAAATAGGTGAAAAAAATAAAATTTTCAAAATGTAATTTGTTTTCAAAAATAAAATTTTAATTTTATTTTATTTTTAAAAAATTCGGGGATGGGGATTGTAATATGGATGGGATAAAAAAATCAATTTGAAATTGAATAAGAGTTTTGGAAAATGTTTTCCTTAACTCTTGGAAGGAAGTCATTTTCCTTAAATTTGAGAAAAATAAGTTGATTTGGAAAATATTTTCCAAAACATTTAAACCAACCAAATATAAGAAAATGAAAAAATATTTTCTCGAAAATATTTTCCTCCATACCAAACACACCCCAAGAGTCAAATATTAAAAAGGGGAAGCGGGACTAAGGGAAGTCTTTTATAATCATAGAAAATAAGGGGAGTCAAGCTCATGAGTATATACAAACATTGCATCCAACAACACATCTACTTAAGAATAGAGCGAGGGCTAAGACACTTTCTGGACTCACCCTCATGATAATACGTATCTAACATAAAGAAGAAGTCTCAACATAGCATGAATAAAATAGATATTGTCCTCGGAGTTAAGGACTCACCAAAGCTTTTTTTAAGAATCGAACTAGCCATGTGGAGGAGGATGATCGATAGGAGCTCTGGTCCCTATATGGTAATATCATGTAGGCATAGAGCATGCGTTAGTACTTGGAATGTACTATGTATGAGGGATGCAATGCAAAAAGAATCATGAGCATACTGGTCAAGATGCATAATCATAGTCAATAGACATTAGCTCAATATGGCATTTATAATGAATACTTAGGTATAACATGCTTGAGACGAACCATGCTTACATAGCTTGCTCAACACAATAAGGTGGTATGCATAGTCAATCCAAATACCTCAAACTATAGGGTGAGACATACAACATAGTTCATAACCCCTTCTAGTAGGTAATGGGTAGTACATGCGGTTGAGGTATACAACATAGTTCATAACCCATTCATGTAAGTA
>DF361549.1:10602-50802 GCA_000787875.1 Solanum virginianum | reverse complement strand
TACTCATAGTTGTGGTGCATAACATAACCATGAATAAGACTCTAATCGACGTAGTGTGTTGGACTTCGAGGATCTATCAATCTAGTGCTCTGATACCATCTTTGTCTCTACCCAAGCCTAGGGCCTAGACGTGATAGGCAAATGGGGAACCCCAAGGAACCCAAAACAAGCCTCATAGCATATTATTACACACCTTTGGTCACAGAAACAATTAAACGACATTTAAAGAATGGAAATAAGGGAAAAAAGGGCTAAGGGAGAACTTTTCATAACATAGAGTCAAGAGATAATAGAATCAACTCATAGCATAAATACATAGCTTTGTCTAACAAAACTTCTACTATATAGATAATGGTGGGGGGCCAAGACATATAATTGGGATCACCCTCATAGTCACAAGTATACGATAAAGTAAGGGAATCTTAATACATAGTGTGAGAGAATAGTCCTTGTCCCTGGAATGGAGGACTCACGAAAGGCTAACTTGAACAATCCATCTAGCCACAAGAAGAATCACTAGGAGCTCCAATTCCTACATGGTAACATCATGTATGCATAGAGTATGCATTAGTACATTTAAATGTACTAAGTATGTGGGATACAATGCTAGCAACAGATAGGTAACATAGTCAAAATGCATAATTATATGCAAAGGATAGGTATAACATCACTATGGTATGCATGCTCAATGCTTAAGGTAAAACATGCTAGCAAATCATGATCAAGGAATATAAACTCAATATGAGAAACATACTCAAACCCATTTGTACCAACCTTTATGAAATGGGCCAAATGACCCCCACTCACCTTACGGTATAAACTTTTTGGAGAGTGTTATCATTACTCCTACAGTACGACATAGTCTTTTTGGTAAGTAGTATAATACGTCCCCTACATTATGATATCATCTTTTGGGTAGGAAACGTCATTTATTCTATCTTACAGCATGACCTTTTCAATAGAATATCCACACCTTACAATATGATCTTTTCAGTGGGGACCTTTAGTCTTTCTACCTTACGACATGGCATTTTCGGTGGGGTGTCCATACCTTACGATATAATCTTTTCAGTAGGCACAATTAGCTATTCTACCTTACCGCATGGCCTTTTCAGTAAGGTGTCCATACCTTACGATATAATCTTTTCAGTAGGCACAATTAGCTATTCTACCTTACCGCATGGCCTTTTCAGTAAGGTGTCCATACCTTACGATATGATCTTTTCGGTAGGAATCATCAAACACTCTACCTTACGGCATGGCCTTTTCGGTAGGAATCGTAGAACTAGCTTATCAAGTCATTACATTTAAATCATCAAGAAAAAAGTACTTATTTTCCCAAGAACATAATAAACATATGAACCCAACAACAACATGCAACACCATAGGTACTTCTCCATGAAAACAACTCATATAGACATCCCTATCATCACCAGAAAGTCATCATATACCTACACTTTCTCTCTTCGTTATACATCATAAGCATACAATCATCTCATCATTATTTCATCATCATAACACCATTCAACTCATAAGACATGCATTGGACCTTCAATTCCTATAAAAACCCTAGCTGGATATTTTATCAAACTCCTGGGGGGTGTATAATGGGGGTAAAAAACCATGTAATTTAGAGATGAAATCATGCAAAAAAAATCTGTAGTAAATTCTTTAATCAACACTTTGCAACACCCCCAAGATATTCACATCAAAACCCCTCTTTAAATCCAACATTAGATCCAAGATTTAGAGCTAAACATGCTAAAACAACTATAATTTCATGAACTAAAATCACTGTGCAGTAAATTTCTCAATATACAAGACTCGTATGTAAAAGCAACTTTAAATCATGAAATATTAGTAAAAAAGAATGAGAGGATATTGGAGAATATTGAGGATGATATGAGGGTGAAATAAGGCTAATTATAGGTAAAAATACATATGGGAACCCTTGGGCCCAAGACTTGAGAGTATTGGACCAAAATCAGAAAAATAGGGCCAAAATAACACTGGTCCACGTCGCAGTAGTGACATGGATAGCCATTAGAATCTGCATTTTTTGCATGAACGAGTGCTACGAAAATGGGCATAAAGCCTTCATCCGAACTTGGAATGAGGTGAAATGAAGTGCGTTGAAAACCTAATTCAAAGGGCTTTAATTTGGTAGGTCGTACGCTACTCAATTCTTTCTGCACTCAGAGATATGCCCCTTCAAAGTTGACCCTCCTAAATAGCATTTATTGCGATTTTTGAATTTTGATACAGTTGCTCTAAAATTCGGGTTAGACCCATTTCCCACTCAATTTGACCCCCTTAAATAAGATTATGAAGTTGAATTTTCAAAATAACAAACGAATTTTAAGATATATGGAAATTACTATTCTAGGCACTTCCGAGACACATTTTTGCGCACTTTTTTGGAGTCATTACAGAAGTCATAGGGAAAGGGAGTATCATAGATCCACATAACACATATCACATAATTACTAAAAGGCGGGTAAGTTTGACTCACTCAATGGGGGTAATCGGGGATTAAGGCCTTTCATATCATAACATATAACTAGATCATAAAGCTCAAAACTAATTCACAGAATGAAAACTAATAGGTAACCATATCCATAAGCATAATTTCCAAATACAACACCTAGTATATAACGTAAAGAAGTTTACAAGATGTCCAACAATGCCTCTAGTCAAAAGATGGGATGGGGCCCAAGACATACCTCGCATTCACCCTCCAATGTAAATAAGATAAACAAAAACTCCAAAGGTAGAGGAATGGTGGTTTTTCCTCGAAATATAGGACTCACCACAATAAGCAAATTTTAAGATCCAAGCTAACCATTGTACGGTGGATCAAAAGTAGACTTCAGTTTCTTCATGGTTAGATCATGTAGGCAAAAGTACGTGTTAGTACATTTGAATGTACTAAGTATGCAAGCATGCAATGCATATGACTTACCAAACCTACATTAGATGTGAGATGGCAAGGGCATATAATATAGAAAGATATATATATCCAAAGAAGTGTAGTATAACAATATGCCATGAAATCCATGATGCATGAAATATAATAATGCTCATATAAAAGAGGGGATGAGACCTCACCCGACATATAAGAACAAGCGAGCTATTGCTTGGAATCCCTATATTATCCCTACACAAAAAAGGTGGTCTACATGCCAAAGGTAAATCACACGTCTCCTTACGGGCTTCCCATTTCAAAGAAGTGGCCTTCCTTACGGGTCTCCTATTTTGGATAGGACTTTCACAATTTTATCATATCATATTAATGTTGTAATTGTACCTTACGGGCCTCACATTTAGGTGAGGGTTACCATATACATATACCTATGCTGGCACATAGTTCAACGAAAGGGAGAAGTCCTTTGGGGATAACCCTCATGCCCCTAATCCATCAGTGCTAATTCATCATTCCATAAGAATACATATACGTATACGTGATTTCAAAAGAGATGCAAGTCATTTCAAATCACTTAAATGCATAATTGGGCTTCAAAGCCAAACATCATTCATAGATTTCATACTTAGGCTCAAATGTCAAATCATAATCCATATCATATTTTTCACGCATAGGTATATCTCATTCACAATATCCAAATGAGATGCAAACACTTAATATGCTCAATGAGCCAAATTTCATAGACATTTATGTGATCACATTCTTGTCATAACCAATATCATATCAAAATCATGTACATGAATATAATTGGGCTTAACCTACTTCATAATTTTCATAAAATCTAATGTTCATGAATGCATATGCTATGAATGAATTGAGAATAACATGCTTAATATACATTTGAACTTAAATCAATAATACATTATAAAATTCAAGTAAAGATATAAGTAAAATTCACATTTAAATAATAACATAGATTTTCTATGCACAAATCAAGCTTTAAAGGGGACATGCATTAAATAATAACATAGATTATCTATGCACAAATCAAGCTTTAAAGGGGACATGCATTTTCATAACTTCATAACTTCAATTCATTTCATCATATTAGAGCTTAATTCACTTTAGAATCAATAAATAAACACAACTCATATATCAATTGAATTTAATAAATAATAATGTTTAAAACTCATATTTAAAGTAAGCTAAAATTCATGAAAATCACTTGAAAAGAGTTTGGGTCTTCTTGGTTGAAAGGGACCAAGAATCAAACCCATATACCTTAGATAATAGAGAAGATTCAAGAAGAAATTTGGTGAAGAAAGTGCCCTTCCTTGATCCCCAAGCTAAGACCCACAAGAGTGGACTATTCCTATGACATAAGATGTTTTCATGAAGGATTATTGATGTCTCCCAAGTTACACCTCCTTTTTAGAGGCTAAAGCGATTGTTGACAATCTATATATCTAACCAAGGCTAGGGTTGAACCCACAGGGAATACGTAGATTCAAGAGAATTCATCAATATGCAATCCGAATAATTAACCAACTTAATTCCACAAAGAGGGTTTGCAGTAATCAATGAGAAAATAAAACTAACTAACTATCATAAGAGAGAAGTCAATAATGGAGAGAAAGTAAGGTATTGTGTTCCCCATGATTTTCCAACTCAGTGTCACCAGATAACCTAATTCATTTCTAGTGTATAGCATACAGGACGGTAATTTATGTTCACCAAGCCCTTTGGTCAAAGGTGAGAGGTGAATATTTCATTACGTGACTTGGTCTATCTCTATAGTGTGCATTACTAACCATTACCTATTACTCCCAATACAACCTCCCCTTCATCTGATTTGGTTGATTAGACGAGAACATATCAATCCAATCTTATTAATTAATCTCATTTCCTATTCATTACTATACCTTGGTCCAGTCAGTAACACTAGGCGAGTTTTAATGTTGTCCACCACTAGAAAACTCACAAAATGAAGAGAGCTAATTAATAAATGCATATACACCTTCCAAGAATTGTGAATTAACCGATTTTACTTGGTCAGTTCTTCATGGTTCCCACAACCCTAGTTGTGGATTTAGCTACTCATGCTATGTGTAGATAACTTCTTTAGTGTTTTACTTGGTCAGTTCTTCATGGTTCCCACAACCCTAGTTGTGGATTTAGCTACTCATGCTATGTGTAGATGCAAGATTATGAATTAAAAAGACATAATTGAACACTTATACAATATAATTAAGAACAAGCAATCCAACTTCAATGAAAATCACAAGCTTAAAGATTGAAATAAACCACAAGTGTTCTCAAAGACTCTCCAATATGATCTAACAATTTTCTCTCTCAAAATATTGAGTTCTCTAGGTACTAGGCGAAAACTTTTGAAAAATAACCTAAAAATTGTATCATTCTGATCCAGATTCAACTTCTTTAGTGTCCATATTGTTGTATGCTCAAGCTCTACTAGCAAGTGACATGTTTTCCCAAAGACAAGTTGGTAGCGAGAGATGCTGATAGGGGTCTTAACTAAAATAGGAGAACTGATCGGCACGCCATACGAAAGGTGCTTTACGATACTTAAAGAAGTCTCATATTTGACACTTAATGATATTTTCATATTTAACCTTGGGACTATGCAAAATCACTCACTCTCACAAAAGATATTAATGCATAATGTCTAATACCATAAGCTTGCCCCTATACTCATGACTCAAACCTTCAACTAAGTTAACTAGGATTACCTTAGGACTTTTTAGGCTTGTAGCGTAGGCTTAGGGGGCTTTGGTATGATATTATGGGAAAATAGTGACTAAAAGTCCTCCTTGACATTCCATTTTCTACACTTTTGCCCTACCAAATCTGTTATTTTCTCTTTATTTCCCCCTTTTTCCTATTTCAAGCTTTTTTGGGTGCTTTCTTTTTATTTTTCAGCTTTTTGCCTAGTTTCTACAATTTATTTTTCTTTTTAGCTAACAACTAAGGTATCACTTATTTCCCTTGCACCCAGTACATGATTTGTTTTCTTTTTCTCTGTATCATTAACACACTCCTTTATTTTTTGTTTTCCTCTTACACCAGCCACTCTCAACTTAGGCTTTTAGCCTATGTTGAGGTGCACCCCCTTATTTTTGTGGTTCACCTTTACACCAGCCACCCTCAACGTAGGCTTTTAGCCTATGTTGAGGTGCACAATATCCGTCCTCAGAACTAGGGCCACTTTTGGTAGCCACCCTTAACTTAGGCTTTTTGCCTCAGTCAAGGTGCACAATTTCAAAGAATAGAACAAGGCCAATTTTAGAATTTTACAACTAACAAAGCTAGGTTAATCAGTTGTTTTAAAAGAATAGGTATATATTAGGCTCAACCATTAGGAATAAGGGATTGTATCAGTTTTGGTAGGTCATTTTAGGCTAAGTGTACTACTACGAACAATTGCCTAAGATCCTTTCCTAATCCAATTAATCTACAATCTAACTTAGAGTAACAGGGCAAGTTCTGAATTAGCACAAAATACATGAATCTAGCAATCATGCTCACACTCATATGACACTGCATACATTATCAACAAAAGATTCTCAGATCATGCTTGTTATCTCAATATACCCTCACTTATTAGAACAGATACTGTCATACACTTAAATATGCATGGTTGCTATATAACTACTAATCAAAAATTTTGGTGGGTATCATTTTTTTTTTAAAAACACAAAAACATGTTATATGCCATAAATATTAGTACTATATGCTACAAATAATATCTAAACATCCTAAACGTGCTAGTTCAACAAAAAGTAAATATTCATTGGGAAAAAGAACACATACAAGAAAACCCTGGGATCAAAAATTAGTGTAGTTATGGACTCAAGCTACTCAGACTTCACTAAGGCCCATAACTACCTACACCCCATCGAAAAATATGTGCATCGTCCCCAATGCACAAAATCAAAACACAATATCACATAAGGGGTCAAAAAGCATACCTAGGCGCCTAAGCGCTAGTGTCCCCCTTGGGTTATCTCCCAAGCAGCGCTTGATTTATTGTCTCAGCATGACATATATGGCTTGAGTACTCAGACTTCCTTAAGATCCCATTCTTCAATCATCTTTATCTCTTCCACATTTCAAGGTATAGCTTGACTCTTTGGCCATTTACTTTGAAAGTTCCTCCATTTCATCTCTCCAATTCAATGGCTCTTTATCTCTTCCACATTCCAAGGTATAGCTTGACTCTTTGGCCATTTACTTTGAAAGTTCCTCCATTTCATCTCTCCAATTCAATGGCTACATGATCAAAGACGTGTGCTACCCGAAAGGGTCCTAACCATATGGATTTGAGTTTCCTAGGGAACAATTTTAGCCTCATTGTAGAGCAGCACCAAGTCCCTTGGTGCGAATTGGTGGTTCTCTATACGACGGTCATACTGCAACTTTATTTTTTTTTTCTACAAGGCTGAGCTCTCATATGCCTTCAACCTAAACTCATCAAGCTCATTGAGTTGGCTTAGCCTAGAGTTTCCTGTATCATTCTGATCCAGATTCAACTTCTTTAGTGTCCATATTGTTGTATGCTCAAGCTCTACTAGCAAGTGACATGTTTTCCCAAAGACAAGTTGGTAGCGAGAGATGCTGATAGGGGTCTTGAATGTTGTCCAGTATGGCCATAATGTGTCATCCAACTTCCGCAACCAATCTATCCTATTTACATTCACAGTTTTGGATAGAATCTATTTGATTTTGCTATTAGACAACTCCACTTATCAGCTCGTCTGACGATAATAAGGCATCGCCACCCAATGTTTCACTCCATACTTTTCAAGAAGAGCTTTAAAAAGTCTATTGCAGAAGTGAGAACCTCCATTGCTAATGATTGTTCGAGGGGTGTCAAACCTTGAGAAGATGTCCTTTTTCAAAAATGTTATGACATTTTTTGGTAGGGCCATGGCCTCAACCCACTTTGATACATAATCTACAGTAACTAGGATGTACTTGTTTCCATGCGAGCTAATAAACAGTCCCATGAAGTCTATCCCCTATATATCAAATAACTCAATCACCATAATAGGGTTTAGAGGAAGCTCATGTTTGTGGGAAAAACTACCCTATCTTTGGCACTTATCACAAGCTTTTGCATAGCCGTGGGTATCTTGGTGGATGGTGGGCCAGTAATACCCATACTGTAAGATCTTGTGAGCAGTTCAAATTCTACTATGATTCCTACCCACTAATGATGAGTGGTAAGTCTCAAGTATACTCATCATCTCAACCTTAGAAACACAATGACGAATAATCCCATCAGCAAAAACACAGAATAAGTATGGATCATCCCAAAAGAACTTCCTCACATCAGACATAAACTTCCGACACTGATGTATATTCATGTTAGGAATCACAATGTCACTTACCAAATAGTTTGCATAGTCTACAAACCAAGGTATCAAATCATGGGATGCAACCAACACTTTCTCATCTAGAAAAGAATCATCGATCTTTAATCAATCATCAAACTTTATCATTGCCCCATCTTCCAATCTGGAGAGGTGATCTGCAACCTGATTATCTATTCCTTTTCTATCAATGACATTGAAATTGAACTTTTACAAGAGAAGCACCCATCTAATCAACCTTGGCTTTGCATCATTCTTTGCCATCAAGTATCTAAGTGCTGAGTGGTCTGTATCCGCCACCACTTTGGCCCCTAACAGATATGATCGAAACTTTTCTGATGTAAAGACCACTGTGAGTAACTCCTGCTCGGTGATAGTGTAATTCTTTTGGGTTGTGTTTAGGGATTTGCTAGCATAGTCTATAGGATATAATATCTTCTCCTGATGCTGTCCGAATACTACACCTAAGACAACCCTACTTCCATCGTAGGTGATTTCAAAGGGCTTGGACCAGTCTGCTGAGATCAACCTCTTCTTCAACTCTTTAAAGGCTTTGAGACACCCATCATCAAACACGAACTTAGCATCTTTCTCCAATAATTTGCACAATGGGTATGCAATTTTAGAGAAATCTTTTTATGAACCTCCGATAGAATCCTGCATGCCTCGAGAAACTCCTCACACCTTTTACTGAGATAGGTAGTGGGAGCTTATCGATCACCTCCACTTTAGCTCTGTCAACCTCTATTCCTTTGCTAGATATTTGTGCCCCAACATAATGCCCTCTTTTACCATGAATTGACATTTTTACCAATTCAGTACCAGGTGGCTCTCCTCACATCTTTGTAAAACTGCATGTAGGTGTTTAAAGCAATCCTCAAATGAGTCTCCAACCACACTAAAGTCATCCATGAATAATTTAATAGTTTCTTCCACCATGTCTAAGAAGATAGATATCATGCATCTTTGGAATATTGTTGGGGTGTTACACAACTCGAATGGCATCCTCTTGAATGTGAAAGTGCCATAGGGGTATTTAAATGTCATCTTCTCTTGATCCTCTAGAGGGATGGTGATTTGATTATACCCTGAATACCCATCAATAAAGTAGTACCAACCCTTTCTAACTAGCCTATCCATACTCTGATCCATGAATGGCATAGAGAAGCGATCTTTTTCTGTCGACGCATTGAGTTTCCTATAATCCATGTATACCCTCCATCTTATAACTGGCTGCATCGGGATCAACTCATTGTTAGCATTCGGTACCATTGTGATAAGGGACTCTCCTCAGACATTGTGTGAAGTACCTCTCCAAAAAGGCTTTCTGCAAGTCTGCCCAACTGGTGATCAAACTCTGTGGGTGCTCGAACATACTACATCGGACTCACCTATTAACTATCAGCGATCGGGTAGATTACTCTTGTATCCAACCATTTGATGATGTCTTTATGCAAAACTTCTTGCATAGAGGGTTGAGGCACCTTTGGTGCTCAATGCTTGGCTTGTAGTCCTTGACCAGCTGGATTTTATATGTACATACCCCAGGAGGGATACTAATTATATCTGTAATCGTTCATCTAATGGCCTTTTTGAATTAGTTAAGCACCATTACAAGGTCGCTCACTTGCTCCTTATTCAAGTCTACAACAACTATAATTGGTAAAGTGTTTTTAGCTCCCAAAAATGCATGCCTCAGATATGTTGGAAGGGTCTTCAATTCTAACACCGATGGGTCTTCTATGGAGGTCTTTATGGGTGGTGACTCCTAATTCTGCAAATCTAGCCCTAGCTTAGTTTGGTGCCTTGGACCATACGACACCCCTAGAGCATTCACTATCTTCTTATAGCCTGGGACACCATCACTATCGAATTTTATTAGCACTGCCTCTAAGGTGTCAACATCCAATCTTACTTCAAGTAGTATCTCTAGTTCAACATCATCTACAGCATCGACAATCAAAACCACTCTCATATCACTTTTTTTTCTTGCCTAATGACAAACATTGAACACAACCTCATCTTTCCCAAATTTGAACTTGAGTTGGCCCTTCTCCATATCCACCAAGGTGCGTCTAATGGCTAAGAAGGGCCTTCCCAAGATGGTAGGGACTTCAATTTTGACCTCCTAATCAAGGATCACAAAGTCTGTAGGGAATACAAACTTTTCTACTTTGATTAGCACATCATATAATATCCCCACAATCTTCTTCACTATGTAATCTGTCATCAACAATCGCATGCTAATTAGTGTGGGGGCTCCCAATCCAAGCTTCTTGTAGACCGCAAGGGGCATTCGATTAATGCTGGCACCTAGATCATATGGTGCCCTTGTGAACTCCATATCTCCAATGATGCAGGTTATAGTGAAAGCACCCAGATCTTCTCTTTTCTGAACTAAGGACCTTGTAGCAATAGCACTGCAATATTGAAGCTCTTGGGAGAGCTCCTAACTCATAGTACACTTTTTGGTGACCAAGTCCTTCATGTGCTTAGCATACCTGGCATTTTCTCTAATGCCTCAATAAGAGGGATGTTGATGGAGAGCTGCTTCAACATGGAGACAAATGATGGAAGGGAGGAAGATGCCTAGGAATGGGGTTCAACCTCTGTGGCGCGTTAGCTGCTTCATTCACCCCATCTTTGCCATGATCATCTCCTTTATCTGTGTCCTTAGCCGCAACCATCTCCTCTGGAACATCTTCTACATCAATCGGCATGGGAGGATCAATGGTGCTCTTGCCACCCCGAGTAGTAACCGACATATACTACCCTTCATTTTTAGGATTTTATATTGTGTTGCTAGGTAGTGTACCCCTCTAACTCTGATTAAGCTGAGTCGACACTTGACTACACTATTGCTCCAATTATTTGATAGCCACAGAGTGAGACTCTATTTCTAATTAATATTTGAAATCTCTAATTTCATGCCCCATAGAGTCTCACCCTATGTCTCAACCTTCTTCAACAGGTGATCAAACATCTCCTCAATTCTGAAACTGTTTGCACCTGCATCATGACTGTGCGGTAGCAGATAAGGACCATTTATGAAGCCTTCTCTATGACCCCAATTTGCACCTGGACCCCTGTTCCTATCATAGTAACCTCTATGGTTGTCCTGTAAGCTCTATATCTACCAAAGTTTTGACCTTAGTTCCTTGAACTTGGCGCCAATAGTCCTAATTGGACCCTTGGGCATTGGTCAGGAAACTTATTGTCTGATCAGCAATAAAGCATATGTCCTCATTATAATATGGCTTCTCGTACATGGGTGCACGTGGAGGTTGATGAACTATTGCATTCACTCTCTCTTGGCTCTGCTTCATCATCACCTCCATACCTGTTCAAATTTGACCAAGCTGTTGCATGATTTATTCATTAATTTTAGCTTGCTCTGGACCCACACTGATAGCACACGAACTCTTAGTGGATGCTCTATCTTGCTGTCCCCATGCACGATTTGTCTTGACCCCTCTTTCCATTCACTCTGCAATCCTTGCAATTGTCTGATGTAGAAACATGTCCCCCATGATAGTGTCAAGACAAGACTGACTATTCTTATCAAGGGAACGATAGAAGATCTCCACCAAGGCGTCGTCAACTATTTTGTGGTCAGGGACTCTCCTCAGACATTGTGTGAAGTACCTCTCCAAAAAGGCTTTCTGCAAGTCTGCCCAACTGGTGATCAAACTCTGTGGGTGCTCAGATAGCTATAATGCAACATTGCCCGTAAGAGACAATAGAAAGACACCATGTCCCACAACATCCATAGACAAATTCTGTGTTCCCATATTGTGTAGGTGGCTATGAGGATGCTCCGATAGTAAGCATGCAAATAGCCGACAGTTCTATAGCAACTAAAGTAACCCACTTGAGACTGTGAACTTTGTGTCTGTTGGTAGTAGTGGCAACACAATAGCTCCAGTCACCTCCATAGCTATAGGACTCAACCTATATTGATTCCATTAGTAAGCATTGTTGTTTATATCCTGAGGTGGTGGAGCAATGTCCTCCAAAGAAGGTGGGTTCTCATTCTCAGCATCCTCATTATTAATCCTATTCAAAGTTGTATTGGCTGCATTGTTGGCGCTGTCTTGGGCCATTCTTCTTAACGTTCTGTCGATCTCTAAATCAAATGGAGTTAAGGGATTGCCTTGACTCTGAGTGTTAGGCATACACTACACCTACACCCTGAAAAAGAACAAAAACAAAACAAAAGTAAAATAAGGGAACTAAGGATTAACACTCAAATTATTAATAAATTCACTAAGTCCGGCCATATGCCCCAGCAACAGTGCTAATATCTTGATGTCGCTTAAGTTACACCTCCTTTTTAGAGGCTAAATCAGTCATTATTGTCACGACCCAACCCCGTGGGCCGTGATTGGCACCCATCTGGGGCACCCAACACAACTTGCTAAGTCAAAATCCAATCATCTTAACTAATCTCATTTACAGAAATTTTGACAGAGTTTCCTTTGTTTTATTAGCTAACTGAACCCTACACATAGACAATCTCAACAAACAGAATATACATATATATATATATGCGGGCTGACAAAGTCACCGTTGCGGATAAACCGCCCAATAAACACAACACACGTATGTGATATACAGACTAGCAGACTTGACCCACATACACAGCGTAGGTACATAATATACAGACTGACTGACATGACCCATACTCACAGGTATCCACAGACCTCTAATACGAACAAACTGGATCCTAAGACGGGACAGGGCCCCCGTCGTACCCTCAAATGTATACAATACAAAGTAATGAAGTAGCATGTATACCAAAAGTGGCTCTGAAGCAAAAGAGCTCTTCAAACTGCAAACAGGCATCCTAAGCTGGTGGCTCGCTACCCTACGCATCTGTATCTGCGGGCATAAAATGCAGCCCCCGAGCAAAGGGGGTTAGTATGAAGTACGTGCCGAATATGTAAAGCAGGACGTGCAAAAAATAACAAGAGTGAAAACCCAACAGAGGTATAGTGGTCAAACACATATGCAAATTTTTAGACAAATATTTCTTTGTAAAATATCAAACTAACGCCTAGCGGACCGAAATGGTAGTGACCCCAAACTCACGCGATATCACCGCCTTACACCAAAAAGTTCAAGTCTCCAAAATCTCCAACTCAAGTCCCAGATGTAGTATAAGTGAGCCGAGGTGAACTGTGGCCCAGCGCTCACGTCATAGGATAGGTGAGCCGAGGCAAACCGTGGCCCAGCACTCACGTCGTAGAATAGGTGAGCCGAGATAAACTGTGGCCCAGCACTCACATATCATAATACAAGCAAGACATTATGCTGATCAGTGAGCCGGGGCAAACTGTGGCCCAGCACTCACACGTCAAAATGTCAACATATACCAAGCCCAGCTCCTTATGGCTCCAAACTAGGCAAAGCCAGCCCATGGAAAACCAACCCACCATATCCATCCTACTTCGAACTTTATATATAACTTTATATATATATAGTATAATACGCACGACAATAGTCGTCCTGGGAATCTGTGAACGAGATCATAATAGTCACGAATAGAGTCGTGAGAGTCATATGCATAGGAATCAGTATCACAAGATCAAATATGTGTAAAACACTAGCAGTGAATATAAATTAAGTTGCCAGTACTTGTTTCATTCTCACGTCCACTCTTGGATTGCAATTCATAGACAAGAAAAAAATGAATAGAGTTAAGGGGCTTCATGCAGGAAAAGTGTAGCTTGTGAATCTGCATTAGGGAATAGACGTTAACGGGAATAATGAAATTGATGTAGCCATGGCTTTGATGGTTCAGAGAGATTTTCAATATTTTAACAACATAATCTTAGAGCTGACAAAACTAAGAAATTAAGAAGAAAAACACAAGTCAGGAATTCCATGTGGTTTGACTCTGGACACCATGTGTTGGTACTAGGCAAACAAGTACTTCAACTTCTCAAAGTACCTGAGTAGGTATTAGGAAAGGATATCTCCAAGGATCAAAAGATTACTAGTGGATGGTATATGAAAATGACTTTAGAGGCAATAAAAGATGATAGAAACTTTGATTTCTTCTAAACAACAAATATTGGCATTAGGAAAGGAGAACTCCAATGATCAAAGGACTAATACTCGGCGGCACAAGAAGGAATTTTGTTACAAGCTAGTTGGGTACCCACCTGATTTCAAATCAAAAAAAGAAAGAGGGTAATAATTCTTCTTCTGGTACTGCTGGTAATGTGGTCAATAACAACATTTGGATAGCTGGTGAGCATGAGATACATCAAGCCAACTTCATGTATGGTTGGAATACTAACATTCCATCTACATGTGAGAATAACTATGGAGGTACTGATGAGACTAAGCACAATAATCAAAGCGTAAAGAATTTTGAAAAATGTGTAAAGGGTTTGCTATAGAGATGTACTTTTACCAAGGAATAATATGATCAAATTCTTCCGATGCTAGGAGCTAATTCACCTACATCAACAAGCAGGGCTAATAAAGTGAATGCTGCAAATTGTGCAGATAAGGCTTTGTTAGTTTCTGAAAAATAGTAAAGTTTGGATTATAGATACTGGAGCACCTAATCCTATGATATCAACCCTTACCAGGCTATTGAAAGGGTTTATAGTTAAAATTAAGAATCCAAAGGAGGTGCAGCTACCAAATGGTGAGATGGTTCAAGTTACTCATTTGGATCTTGTGCTCTGTTAGCCAATAGTATCATCACTAATGTATTTCATATTCCTCAATTTAAGTACAATTTGTTATCTATTAGCAGAATCATCAAGGAGTTGGGATAGAGAGCTGAGTAGTACTTCTTAAAGGAGTTAGTTAGTGAATGTCTTGGATAGTTAGCTAACTAATTTGTTAGAGTTACTAACAATAGTAGAGTTAGTTAATCAATCATTAAGAGACTATATAAATAGACTCTTCTTGCTGTACTAAGTCATTCTTTTTTTTAAATAAGAAAAAAAAAGAACTATCATCTCTATTACTCTCTCATTATTACCAGCTTTTCCAATACATTTCAATTGTCTTCATGGTATCAAAGCTATGACTTTCACTCTTTCAAATCCATTATATTTTGAGGCCTAACAAGGGACAATGGTTCAAAGTCCGATTGCTAATTCAAGTTACCTTTCAAAGAGATTCTGCATCTACTTATTCCGGGATGAAGACATGTCGACCTTACAATTGCTAATTGAGGCCTAAGGTAAAGCAGTAAAGGGTCATTGTTGGTTAATTGTTGGTTGTTGTAGACAGAATTGTACTCCTTGAAGTCAAATCAGCAAGATTTGTTGTCCTAAAATCCTGGTTAATAATAGCTTGTTAAAGCAAATTTCTTGGTGAAATTGGGGTGTTCTTGTGTGGTTTCCAGATTCTGAATTGCTTCCACTACATAAAAAGAAAGTACAGATAGGCAAGATGAATAACAATACTGCTGGAAATATTTCTTAGAACCAAGGTAGTGCTTCTCTGAATGATGGATGGAATACAAGAATTTCTCACTTAGAACAAGGTACTGACTATAATCACCCACTATTTTTAACTCCTACTGATGTTAGTGGTCTAAGTCTCATCTCTTTTCAACTTCTTGGCACTGAGAATTATGCACTATGAAGTCGGCCAATTAAGCTTGCTCTTCTTGGAATGACCAAAATTGGACTCATAGATGGTAGTAGTAAAAACAATATATAGGGAAGAGTTTTGGGAACAGTGGGAAAGGACAATGCAGTTGTTCTTTCTTAGTTAATGAATTCTGTGTCTAAGAGTTTTCTTAGTGGAAATGCTTTTGCTTCTAATGCATATACTATTTGGGAAGTCTTAAAAGAAATGTTAGAGTAGATGGGTCAAGAGGCAAAAGGAGCTTGACTGTTGTATAAACTTCAGGAAAAAAAAGGTCTTTGATTCAAACCATGAATCACAATTTAGGGAGAGAAATCTCATAGTTCAAGATGCTGAATCAAGGAGAAATTCCAATTCAATTTCATTCTAAAAACTAAAAATGCAAGCAGATCAGGTAAAATGACATCAAGCTAATCCAACTCTCCATTATCTTCCGGTGCATATACTCTTCATACTAATAAAATACTAGAGTAGCTAAATACAAGTCGCACCATATTTCCAACCCTTATATGAAGGTCATGAAACTGACAACGCTTACATCACAAGAATCTTTATGGGGAAGCTAAAGCAAAAGGGTAGCATCTACATTTATCTAAGTCATTCCAAAGAATGGAATGCTTTACATATCTCAATCACTCTTCCAAACTAGTCCAAACGCAATCCGATTCAATTTATGCTTCTGAGTGTCCAATGTCTCTTTCAGGTCACCTTTCCAGCAACAACATGAAGCAGAGTCCAAACTCTGTCATCCATATCACCACCTGCAATAATCTGCATTCTTCTTGATCATCTACTTATATTCAATCGCTCTTCTTTCATTTTTCTTTTCAAATTCCAGAAATGCTCACCAACATTCCCCAATAATCAACAAGTTCTAACACTAAATTCAACAAGTGAATCTCAATACTAACAGTTCCTCGCAGTCAACAAGTTCTAAAACAGTCAATCTCAACACTAAAATCAAAGCTCTTTCACATCTCTTAACATAGAAATAACCAATTCTCGATAATCTTTCCAATCAGACTATTACTATTTCCCAATTCCGAAAATAACCCAAAAATTCTTTCGCAACTATACCCCAAAAAAATGATAATCTCGAAACCCCTTCACTTCTATTCACATAATTGATTGACAAATAGAACCAACAAAGGGCTTTAGCAAGAGGAATGATTAGCTTAATTTGTAAGGAGCAAACGGATTCATCCCAGGACCAAAAACACGAAGATTCAGAAGCTTAATCGCTTTCACAGTCGAAGAAGGAGCAAAACTAGAGAGGGAAAAGATTATCATAATGAAATTGATACCAAATATATAAAAAAAATCCAATTTCTAATATTGGTGAATTATACGAATCGAAAACCAATTTGGAGTGTATTTGGCGGTTTTCTATACAAATTGTAAGCAGAAAAGAAGTTTGAGAGTAAATAGGAACCCTGAATCCTAATTGATAAACAACATCAGAATGTAGACATTTTCAGTGTTTGAAATATGTATAGACTGGAAGATCACATTTTTTTCTAGATGTTTCTAGCTGGTTTTATTTGCTTTCTTTCTTTTCTTTTTTTTTTAATCTTATCTTGGTCTTATTTTTTAACTAACTAGGAAATGATAAAAATATCTTGCATACATATTTCTATATATATAAATATCTTCAAGACTCCAAGTTTCAAGAATTCCACTTGAGTCCCAAACTTTCCAATTTTCCTAATTATTCTTATGCACAAAATGCAGGTTCTAACATCCTCCCCCCCTTATAACATTCGTCCTCGAATGTTAAACTAGTCTTACGGGTTTCATAGCCAACTTAGGGGGAGTTTCCTTCCTATTACTACAACAACACATCCAATAATCATAAATTTACCTGTCCACTCAGGAACTGGTTTCTCTAAGAGACATAACTGAAACCAAAATAATCTGTCAAAAAAAGGGGTCATCCTAGTAACACTGCTCTATCGCACGATCTAAGACCAAAAAGAAGAGTAACATCCTAAATATCCTGTAGTCTCCTGTTTATAGATGTGGTGCACGACACACCGATAAACAGAACTCTACTAGACATGGTCTGTGGACACTAACACCTTTAAACACTCCAAGAATCATAATGCAACACTCGTGGACACTCTGAGGACGAACTGCTCTGATACCACTTCTGTCACGACCCAACCCCGTGGGCCGTGACTAGTGCCAGATTGGGGAACCCAAATCTAAATACCAAACCAAAATATAACTAAGGTATTAATTTTATTACAGAAATTTTTGCAGAGTTTCCTTTGTTTTACGAACTAACCTAAACCCTGCATACACATAAACCAGCATACAATTCATATGTATATATACATGTGGGGCGACAAGGTCACCGCTGCAGTTAAACCGTCCAACATACATAACATACGTACATATTCCTACAAACTATCATAACCCACACGCACAGGCATCCACAGACCTCTAACTATACCAACAGAATCAAAAGACGGGACAAAACCCCGTCGTACCCTCAAATGAACATAAAATACAAAATAGAAAAATAAGTGTATATATACCAAGTGTTTGCTCTGAAGCAAAAGGAGCACTTCAAATGGTGGTCAAAGGTCCTAAGCTGGTTGCTCGCTACTCTGTACGTCTGTACCTGCGGGCATGAAATGCAGCCCCGAAGCAAAGGGGGTTAGAACGAAATATGTGCCGAATATGTAAAGCTAAGGTAAAGCAGTAAAGGGTCATTGTTGGTTAATTGTTGTTTGTTGTAGACAGAATTGTACTCCTTGAAGTCAAATCTGCAAGATTTGTTGTCCCAAAATCCTGGTCAAGAATAGCTCGTTACATAGGTATAGAAGTCAAACTCATATGTAAACATCAAAATATTTCTTATCTTAAAACATCAGCATATATATATATATATATATATATATATATAGTATAATACGCACAATAATAGTTGGCCTGGGAACCGGTGAACGAGATCATAATAGGCACGAATAGAGTCGTGAGAGTCATATGCATAGGAATCAGTATCACAAGATCAAATATATGTAAAACACTAGCAGTGAACATAAATTAAGTTGCTAGTACTTGTTTCATTCTCACGTCTACTCTTGGATTGCAATTCATAAACAAGAAAAAAATGAATAGAGTTAAGGGGCAAAAACAAAACAAAACTAACAACTGTTCATACAGGAAAAGTGTAGCTTATGAATCTGCATTAGGGAATAGACGTTAACGGGAATAATGAAATTGATGTAGCCATGGCTTTGACGGTTCAGAGAGCTTTTCAATATTTTAACAACATAATCTTAGAGCTGACAAAACTAAGAAATTAAGAAGAAAAACACAAGTCAGGAATTCCATGTGCTTTGACTCTGGACACCATGTGTTGGTACTAGGCAAACAAGTACTTCAACTTCTGAAAGTACCTGAGTAGGAATTAGGAAAGGACATCTCCAAGGATCAAAAGATTACTAGTGGATGGTATATGAAAATGACTTTAGAGGCAATAAAAGATGACAGAAACTTTAATTTCTTCTAAACAACAAATATTGGCATTAGGAAAGGAGAACTCCAATGATCAAAGGACTAATACTCGGCGGCACAAGAAGGAATTTTGTTACAAGCTAGTTAGGTACCCACCTGATTTCAAATCAAAAAAGAAAGAGGGCAATAATTCTTCTTCTGGTACTACTGGTAATATGGTCAATAACAACATAGGGATAACTGGTGAGCATGAGATTTATCAAGCCAACTTCATGTATGGTTGGAATACTAACATTCCATCTACATGTGAGAATAACTATGGAGGTACTGATGAGACTAAGCACAATAATCAAAGCATAAAGAATTCTGAAAAATGTGTAAAGGGTTTGCTATAGAGATGTACTTTTGCCAAGGAACAATATGATCAAATTTTTTTGATGCTAGGAGCTGATTCATCTACATCAACAAGTAGGGCTAATAAATTGAATACGGCAAATTGTGCAGATAAGGCTTTGTTAGTTTCTGAAAAATAGTGAAGTTTGGATTATAGATACTGGAGCACCTAATTCTATGGTATCAACCCTTACCAGGCTATTGAAAGGGTCTATAGTTAAAACTAAGAATCCAAAGGAGGTGCAACTACCAAATGGTGAGATGGTTCAAGTTACTCATTTGGGATCTTGTGCTCTGTCAGCCAATAGTGACATCACTAATGTGTTTCATATTCCTCAATTTAAGTACAATTTGTTATCTATTAGCAGAATCATCAAGGAGTTGGGATAAAGAGCTGATTAGTACTTCTTAAAGGAGTTAGTTAGTGAATGTCTTGGATAGTTAGCTAACTAATTTGTTAGAGTTACTAACAATAGTAGAGTTAGTTAATCAATCATTAAGAGACTATATAAATAGACTCTTCTTGTTGTACTAAGTCATCCTTTTTTTTTAAAATAAGAAAAAAAAGAACTATCATCTCTATTACTCTCTCATTGTTACTAGTTTTTCCAATTCATTTCAATTGTCTTCATGGTATCAAAGCTATGAGTTTCACTCTTTCAACTACATTATATTGGGAGGCCTAACAAGGGACAATGGTTCACAGTCCGATTGCTAATTCAAGTTACCTTTCAAAGAGATTTCGCATCTACTTATTTCAGGATGAAGACATGTCAGCCTTACAATTGCTAATTGAGGCCTAAGGTAAAGCAGTAAAGGGTCATTGTTGGTTAATTGTTGTTTGTTGTAGACAGAATTGTACTCCTTGAAGTCAAATCTGCAAGATTTGTTGTCCCAAAATCCTGGTCAAGAATAGCTCGTTGAAGCAGATTTCTTGGTGAAATTAGGGTGTTCTTGTGTGGTTTCCAGATTCTGAATTGCTTCCACTACATAAAAATAAAGTACAGACAGGCAAGATGAATAACAATACAGCTGGAAAAATTTCTCAGAACCAAGGTAGTGCTTCTTTGAATGATAGATGGAATACAAGAATTTCTCACTCAGAACAAGGTACTGACTATAATCACCCATTGTTTTTAACTCCTACTGATGTTAGTGATCTAAGTCTCATCTCTTTTTAACTTTTTGGCACTAAGAATTATGCACTATAAAGTCGGTTAATTAAGTTTGCTCTTCTTAGAAGGACCAAAATTACACTCATAGACGGTACTAGTAAAAAAATGTATAGGGAAGAGTTTTGGGAATAGTGGGAAAGGACAATGCAGTTGTTCTTTCTTAGTTAATGAATTCTATGTCTAAGATTTTTCTTTATGGAAATGCTTTTGCTTCTAATGCATATACTATTTGGGAAGACTTAAAAGAAATGTTAGAGTAGATGTGTCAAGAGGCAAAAGGAGCTTGAGTGTTGTATAAACTTCAGGAAAAAAAAAAGTCTTTGATGCATACCATGAATCACAATTTAGGGAGAGAAATCTCATAGTTCAAGATGCTGAATAAAGGAGAAATTCCAATTCAATTTCATTTTGAAAACTAAAAATGCATGCAGATCAGGTAAAATGACATCAAGCTAATCCAACTCTCCATTATCTTCTGGTGCATATACTCTTCATACTAATAAAATACTAGAGTAGCTAAATACAAGTCGCAACATATTTCAAACCCTTATATGAAGGTCATGAAATTGAAAATCCCTCACAGTCAACAAGTTCTAAAACAGTCAATCTCAACACTAAAATCAAAGCTCTTTCATATCTCTTAACACAGAAACAACCAATTCTCGATAATCTTTCCAATCAGACTGTTACTATTTCAAAATTCCAAAAATAACCCAAAAATTCTATCGCAACAAACACCCAAAAAAATGATAATCTCGAAACCCCTTCACTTCAATTCACATAATTGATTGACAAATAGAACCAACAAAGGGCTTTAGCGAGAGGAATGATTAGCTTAATTTGTAAGGAGCAAAAGGATTCAACCCAGGACCAAAAACACGAAGATTCAGAAGCTTAATCGCTTTCACAGCCGAAGAAGGAGCAAAACTAGAGAGGAAAAAGATCATCATAATGAAATTAATACCAAATATATAAAAAAAATCCAATTTCTAATATTGCTGAATTATACGAATCGAAAACCAATTTGGAGTGTATTTGGCGGTTTCCTGTACAAATTGTAAGCAGAAAAAAAGTTTGCGAGTAAATAGGAACCTTGAATCCTAATTGATAAACAACACCATAAAGTAGACATTTTTTAGTGTTTGATGTATAGACTGAAAGATCACATTTTTTTCTACATGTTTCTAGCTGGTTTTATTTGCTTTCTTTCTTTTCTTTTCTTTTTTTAATCTTATCTTGGTCTTATTTTTTAACTAACTAGGAAATGATAAAAATATCTTGCATACATATATCTATATATATAAATATCTTTAAGACTCCAAGTTTTAAGAATTTCACTTAAGTCCCAAACTTTTCAATTTTCCTAATTATTTCCATGCACAAAATGCGAGTTCTAACAAAAGAATGGGCTATTATTGGCCAACCATGGTAAAAGATTGCTTCGATTATGCTCAAAGGTGCAAAGCTTGTCAATTTCAGGCAAACTTCATACATCAATCGCCGAAAGTTTTACACCCGACTATTCCATCTTAGTCGTTCGATGCTTGGAGATTGGATGTTGTTAAACCACTGCTAAAATCTTCTAGTGGGCACCTATATATCTTGGCTGCAACAGATTACTCTCGAAATAAGATAAAGTTGTCGCTCTCAAGAAAGTGAAGAAGGAGAATGTTGCAAATTTTATTCGAGTGAATATCATATACCGATTTGGTATTCCTTGACACATAATAACCGACAATGGCAAGTTGTTTGATAACAAATTGATGAATAAGATTTGTGATCTTTTCAAATCTTCTATGTATCATGCTGCCGCCAATGGTCTAACCGAAGCATTCAATAAGACTATGTGCAATCTCCTGAAGAAAGTAGTCTCCAAGTCCAAATGAGACTGGCATGAAAGAATGGAAGAAGCCTTGTAGGCATATAGGACAACATTATCGCACACCTACTCAAGTAACCCCATATTCACTTGCTTTTGGAGTTAAAGCAGTTTTGCCATTTGAGCGACAAACCTTCCTTGAGACTTGCTATTCAAAAGGAATTTACCAAATAAGAGAATGATAGACTATGTCTCTCCGAGTTAGAAGCCCTAGATGAAAAAAAGCTCGAAGCTCAACAAAATCTTGAATACTATCAAGCTCTTCTATCTTATGCTTTTAACAAAAAGGCTCGTCTGAGGTGCTATCAAGTCGGAGACCAAGTCCTTGCAGTAAGGAGACGACCCATTATCACTTCATATAAGTCTGGGGGAAAATTCACCTAGAAGTGGGATGGGCCATACGTAGTACAAGAAGCGTATTCAAATGGCGCTTACAAACTTGTCGATGCAGATGGCATAAGGGTTGGTCCCATAAATGCAATATTCCTCAAGAGGTACCCTTGAAGTGAGATGACACTCTGTGACGTACAAGCATAAATTTCATGTTACTCTTAGGCCGCAAGAGTATAAATTATGTATGACACACCTTAAAAAACAAAAAATAAAAAACACTCACACTTTCATAATTACATTGTGACTTGATCCTCTTCATTGAGGTACGTAGGCGCTTAGAATTATACTCTAAGTTCAATTGCATGAGTGTTAAAAAAACCATATGTCCCCACTTGATTTCTTATATGAGTGTTAAAGCAATGAGTACTTTTTATTAAACTTTGGACTCATACCAAATGGTGGTGACTCAATGTGGGCAAACCTCCAATCAAACTTTAGACTCATACCAAATGGTGGTGACTCGAGTGGGCAAACCTCTATAAAATATGAGCTTCACTAAGAGCATACTTGAAAGTCTTCAAATCCTCCAAATATGTGATTTAAAGCCTTTAAATCTTCTAAGTTTGCTAGTTGAAGTCTTCAAATCCTCCAAGTATGGAAGTTAAAGCATTTAAATCCTCCAAAACTGTCGATTGATCCTAAATTAAGAATGTGAACAAAATTGAAGTCTTCAAATTTTATAAGATTGTAAGTTGAAGGCTTGAAGTGGAAGTTCTAGATTCCGAATATCTTCAAACTAATAAAAGAAGGTCATCAAGTCTAAAAGTTAAAATACTCAAGCCTCGAAAGTCCTTAAGACTTATCTAACAAGTTGAAGCATTAACATTCGCAACGTTTGCAAGTAGAGCTTACATATTCCTATTCTTATTGATATATAAGTTATGGGTCAAGTTTGGATTGTTAAAGCTTGCAACCAAAGCAAATTCAAGTGGGAGAATTCAATGAAAAAAAGGGGCCATAAAGATGCATAATGTAAGACAAGAAAAAAAATATTAGTATCTAAATTGTCTAACATATCATCTAAATCTAAAGATAATAAAATGAGCAAAAGAAGATAAAAAGGAAAATAAATCTAATATAAGCATAAATTGAAGTTATTCAGCTCTTGACACAAAGCTTCTAGATGTTCCTTCTTTTGTCCCAAACCATCAGAAAAATCTATGTTAGAGCATGCGTCAAATCCCTTAACTTAAAGTGTGGTGGCTAGCTTGGCCTCTTCGACTTCTTCCTTGGCAGTTGCTAAAAGGACTTCCAAAGCTTTTGCCCTTTTGCATAGCTCCTTTATCTTTTTCTTCATGTTACCCAGTAACTAATGAAGAGAGGACATCATTCTAACCTTCTCATACTCCTTAAGCATGGCATTTGAAAGACATGCTCCCACTGCATGGAATAACTCTTTTCTTGCAGCTTTTGCATCCATATCATGGAAGGTTGATCGCGCTTGGTCATACGAGGTAATAAACTTAAAGAAAGAGATAAATAATTTTATCAAAGGCGAGATGTCCACATCTTTGCATTTTATCTCCTTGATAATTAGTTGGATTTCATGTTTAAGAGAAGAAGAAGAATCCACATTATATCTAGAGAGTTTTGCTCGAATAGTGGTCCAAAGAAAAGAGATAAAATTCTTTTGAGCATCCAGGATGACCCTCTTTCCATCTAATATGGACATGGCAGCCATTAGGAGGTCACGTAGATTAGACTTCAAAGTATCTTTCACCTCATCACAAGAGATAGGAGTTGGCCTTTTGTTCTCCTGTATTAAAAAGAGAAAAGGATAAATAATCAAAAAAAAGGAGCTAAAATATACTCGACAGAGGATGTCTAAATCATACCTCTTAAATAGGGGTCATTATGGTCCTTGAGGGGCTACTTGTCTCATCATGTAATTTGACCACTACATACCCTTATTCTCTTCCAACAATGGTCTCTACTACTACTTTTACTCTCATATTGAAGCGACATTTTAGGAACTCGAGCAGCTTGAGTAGATGTCTTTTCTTTTGGTGTCACCAGAGGAAGTTGAGATTTTCCTTTATTACATTATTGGGACATCTTGGCACCCAAAGAAAGAGTGTCATCCATATTAGCATTGAGGGCATTGGACATATGTACTTCGTTTGAAACCTCTAAGTGTACAACAGGAGTTGGTCTAGCAGAATTCACCAAACCCTACAAATGATCACTAAGGAAAAGACCCATGAGTCTTCTTCCACCAAATCTGATAGTCAGATCCCAAAGAATCTCCCATATTAGGCATGAATAAGGGAAAAGTTGCTCGTGAAAAAGATTGACTCATAGTGTAGATCCGCCAAAATATAAGTCCTTTGTCCAAAGAAACACTACGATATGATTCTTTATAATACCAGGAATATTCTGGTAGAATCCAAATTGATGATTGAAGTGGTATGGGTTGTATGGCTCAATGATAAATGAATTTTTGCATCTAAAGGGAAGATAATTTAAATGGATAGTTATGAAGTAGCTCGCTTCCAACTCTGGTGCATGATTATTATCTACATAAAAGTAAAGGTACTTCTTATCCAGCATAGTAGAGGACCAAGCAATATTCTTCTACACTATGGATATATTTCCTCGCATCATTTTTATCAAAATACCTTGCGTCACCTTTTCCAGAATATACGAACATAGTAGGAACAAAGGGCCTTTTCATAAATGCAAAATGAGTCTTGAAATAATGAGCAAGCTAGCCATAAACATAATGGATGGGGAAGCAGGCTATTTTGATTAAGTTGGGATGCAGTTGAGATCTTATTCAAACCGTTATTGATACTGACCAACACTGGAAATTGCGAGACTGACCATTTTCCCACAGGCCATCAAGCTTGCCATCTAGAAAGTCCTAGGACGAATATAATGGCCTTCTTTATTTGGGAGGACAAAAGTGCACATCTAACAGGATAAGAAAGATGCCACATATGTCTCATCTCTTTCATTGGAGTTCACTCCGATCTTGGAGAATATCTTTTCTTCAACATGTGACCATCACTTTGTGTAAGGCGAAGCTCCACTACGATTATGTGTCAATTCAAGATAAGAAGATTTCTCTTCTTGCCTTAGTGGACCAGATCCATACCTTAGGGGTCTCTTGCACCAAAACTCTATCTATCGGCTAAAAGATACCCTTTGGTTAGTGCCGCGAAGATGATGAAAGGCCGCAAATAAATATTCACAAGTCCGAGGAAGATATTTTATCTTCTTTTCATCAAACTCAGTAAGTTTATTGACCTCAGGCACCACTTCTTCATAAAGAGAACCGAAATTGGTAAGCCTCCAAGGACATATAAATCCCATAAAGAAACGAACAATTCCCCAATCGATATAAGAAGCATGTTTGTTTTGGGGCACCAAGTTTCACAGAATGCTCGTAAAATATCTGAATTATGATCATAAGTAAAAAGTAATGCATAAACGGCATCATAAATTTATTTCATACCCAAAGCTTCTTGACACCTACCAAGTAGATCTTCAGTCGAGTAACCTGGAATATGGCAATATTCTCCCTCAACTATCCTGGTGTCTCCCCATCGAATTGCACCTTGAATTATGAGATGACCTAAGCTTGGAAGGGAAGTGCAATATTAGCATAGTGATGATCTGGTGCTTGAAGGGACCACAACTTGAGCAGCTTATGGAAATTGTGACTTTTCACTGAAGTCCAATTTGCCATATGACGTGTTTTTCAAAGAAGGCCATGAACTCACATATCGACTAGCAAATGGAGTTTGAGTCAAAAATTTGGTTTGCTCCACCCCGTCTTCAGTTTCGACTACAAGATAATTAAGTTGCTGAAAGGAGAGATGTATTGCTTGAAAATCACTATCTTTTCAAACAGCAAGGAATAGAAGGAGTCATTAATGATAAACTTAAGCATAACAAGAAAAAACATATAACATAATCTTGTCAAGAAAAGCTCTTTGTCATTTATTAGGGTAGGGAATGCATATATATTCCTTTTCACCATGAGGACATCTTCAAGTTACCTTATTGTTAAGGCAAGAATGTGTATCCATTCCTTTGCACAATAAGAATTACCATAAAGTTACCTTATTTTAAGGCGGGAATGTGTATCCATTCCTTTGCTTTATAAGAATTACCATAAAGTTACCTTTTTCTTAAGGGGGGAATGCGTATCCATTCCATTGCGCAGTAAGAACTACCATGAAATTACCTTTCTTAAGGTGGGAATGCAAATCCATCCCTTTACACCTCAAGACCATGTTATTGTATTACAAGAAAACTCTTCATTGGGTTCACATTCATAAATTCATAACTCTGCAAAAAGAGAAGGAAAAGAAAAAGGGAAGTGATGAAGATTAAAAGAAAAATTACCTTGCACTTCGATGCTTGCATGATGAACTCAAAGGACGTCTTCTTAGAATCTACTTACAAATTGATGTTTTGCCATGACAAGAATGTGGGTAGTTATAGATCCAAACTATTGGTGTATAGCCTAATTCTTGACAAATTTGGATAGGAGTCCTAATACTATTAGGCGGCGAGTAATTTCTTCACTTCAAGAAGGATATGGAAATTTTTTTTTGGAGTGCATAAATAAATGTATTCTAGTCCAAAGGGACAAGTGAAGTTCCTTCATGTTATCAACATTCTCATGTGGCAATATTACATTCTAGTGCAAAAGGACAATTGAAGTTCCTGCATGTTATTAACATGCCCACGTAGCAACATGATACATATATTTATAATATTAAAAAATACTTTCAAGGATATGTATATGACACAATGTTCAAATAAAGAAAATAATGTGTTCATAATATTTATTGATCCTTTTAAAATAAATAAATTAGGGTATTAAATTAATACTTTAAGCCTAGTCTTCAGAAAATAAAATCTCGACGAGACTTGAAGTAGGGGCATTTGTAATCATATAAAATTTATTAAAATATAAATTTTATAAAAATGATTCAAATTATATTAAATTCAAAATATATCAATCCAAACAAATATTATGGATTAATATAATTGGTCAATTAATTAAAGTCCAATAAAATATGGATATAATTAACAGCCCAAATTCATTTATTTGGGTTACAAAAGATGACCCACTTTATTGGGCCTAATGTCCTCTCATCCTAGAGGCCCACTTGATGCCATGTGCCAGATGATGTGGCATGCCAAGTCAAACAAAGAAGTCAATTGGATCACGCCATGTGTCAAAATGATGTGGCATTCCTATCTCAATCAAAGACCAATAAAAATGTGTCACATGTGCAAGTGATGTGTTCCAACCAATCGGATATCGCCATGTCACTTGAAAAGAAACCTATTCTAATCACTTTTTCAGCGCCATGTCACCTTGAATCCGATTGACCGGAGGAAAGCCTGATTCCATCATAACTCTTCTATCTTACAACTATATAAAAAGGGTCCTCAGAATTTACATCAAGAATTCTAACAAGAAATCAGAGAGAGATCGTGGATCAAACGCCGTAGATATCTCTACAAGCAACAAAAATTCAAGAAATCAAGCATTCAAGTTCAAGAACACATCAAGATCAAGACCACTAGACTCAAGATCAAGCCTAAAAGTCCTTGGATTCAAGTACAAGTCAAGATTAAGATCAAGTTCAAGACAAGTGCATATCAAGCTCAAGTTCAAGTTCAAATTCAAATTCAAGAAATCATTTAATCAAGATCAAGACCACTAGAATCAAGAACAAGCCCAAAAGCCCTTGAATTCAAATACAAGTCAAGATCAAGTTCAAGAACAAATTCATATCAAGTTCATGTTCAAGATCATCAAATCCATATATCAAGATCAGGACCACTGAATTCAAGATCAAGCCCAAAAACCCTTGAATTTAAATAAAACTCAAGATCAAATCCATAAAGTTTTTCAAGATTCAAGATCAAGCTAAAGATCCCTTGAATTTATATTTGAAAAGGCGATTCAGAGGATTCATAGAGATTGTAGAACTCATTCTTTGAAATAAAATACAACATTGTTGCAATATTTTTCATTCCTTGATTATTATTTTCTCAACGAGAATTTTATTATTATACAGGCATCATCTGGGAAACATAGCTTTACTTGGTGCAAAAACTGTTCAAAATCAGCCCTTTTCATGCACACCTTCACGATCTGTGAAGGTCCACAAGGGTCGTGGAAGCCAGTCGTGAGACTTGCCTTTGGCTTTCTTATTTTCTCACAGCCAAGGTGCCTTCTACGAGCATCTTCACATCTCATGGAGTGGATCACGAGTCATACAAGGGCTTGTGGTGAAGCCTTACGATGACGCTCTTCAACCCCATGGCCTAGAGGACCAATGTCACAGCTGGTGAACATCACCACGGGTCATGAACATGCTCATGGTGTATTTTTTTGTCCTTTTTTGATCCGTTTTGACCTGCTTTGGTCTTGGAATATTTTATACTATTTCTCTTTATCATTATATCATCAAATGAGTAGCTTAACTGGGCATAGACAATAGCAAATGTCGCAGCACGACACAAACAACACAACAACATGACTTGATCATTTTGTCCGAGATAGCTTATGTTGTGTGCATTTTAGTTTTTGTTGATGCTTTGTTGTGATTCCCCAGCCTCCTAGCAATGCCTCACTAACATTTGCACCATAAAATCAGTCCTCTAACTGACCATAATTAGCTAGCAGCTTCTATAAATGGCTTCTTCGATTTAACCTTTCACAAGTTTGCTTAGTTACCGCCGGGATGGATTAATACTTGTATGTTGTAGCTTTTTTACTATTTTGCTTTGCTTTCTAGCCACACATAAGTATCAAATGGTCGTATGGTGTGTCCAGATCATCCACTAGCGACTCTTTTCATGTTCAGGCCAATTTTAGCTCCAAATCACTTCAAATCAGATCAAAGTAGTAGTGTTACTGAGTATGTTTCATTGGGCATCAACCAAAATAGAGATGTCTTACACTGTATTCTTGTTTGATATCCATTAGCAATCTATGATTTTGGCTTGTTCATTACTGCAAAAATATTACTTAGCCTTTAAATTTTAATATTCTTGTATTGATTCATCTATAAATTATAAACAACTCATTAAAGTCAAAAAATATTGTTATTTGTTGTTATTTTTGACCAATTTAGTCTTTGTTAAATGAAATGTTAAATATTTTTACAGGCTATGGAAGCTGAAGTGTATGAAGAGAAATTTTTTGCGTACAAACAGATCGATCAATTATTTTTTTTACAAGGAATGTTGAAATTTTTTTATATTATTATCTATGGTATTAGTTATAGATTTTTGCTAAAAGGTGTATGTATAAAATATTATGATTAGCTTTGCATCACTGATGTACAATAACACTAACTAATTGATGTTGATCGAGAATTGTAATTGCTTTTTGTTTATATATACACACATATATATATGTAAAAGTGGTATCATATTATTAATACATATATTGACTGTAATATTTTGATTATCATATTATTTTTAGTTGCAAATTGAATGTGATTTAGATATACCTGTAGTAATTTGTTCCTTAATTGTCCCCACTTAAGTTATTAAGTATTCCCAAAGATGAGGCGATTTTTTTTTATGTTGAAACTTTATGTCAGCCAGGGGACCCTGATCATAAATGGGTTATTTGTCCCGGTGAAAGGGATGCTCTCCTTTTAATTGCTCTGGCGCATATGTTGAATAGTTGTTTTATGCGTTGAATACAAACTACAGGATAGAAAAGAATATACCAATCCTAAGGATCCGTAGGATTAATTGTGGATCCAAGACAACAACAGAAAGATTTGAGTCTTAGATTTTTATTTAGTTTTCTAGAGTTTGTATTTCAAATCTTGATCAAAATATATGTAATAGAATCTTAGTTGTATTCGGCTCAATCCTTTTAATAAAGATTGGCCCGAGTTTTATTCTAATTCAATTAAGAGAACGAAGGATAATTACTTGAGTTCTTTCTCCTTATCCTTCTTTATTTCCTGCTAATTTATCTGCTAATGTCTACTGTTTTGCTTGTACTTCTCTTTATTTTTCGAGATTGGGTTGGTGTGAAGTGTACCGCTCTTTTTATATAAGAAATTCCTTCTTTTTTTGAGCCCTTTTTCGTTTGTGCATCTTTCTCCCATGCTTTTCGTTGGTCAACAACTTTATTATGGTCGGGAGGATCCCCAACTCTTCATTGATCCACAAGACCTAGAATTACTAATTCTTAACTTTTTGAGGAATCCTTCATCAGTGGTTGTGAATGACTGATTTTTGTGATCAACTTCAGACAATGACAAAAAGGTTCATGTATTATGACAAAGTTCACCTACTACCCCTCTCTTTAGCTATAGCTAAAATGATGCTGGGAGTCCTGAAAAGCATTAGTGGTACCTGTTGGATTTTCTGCTCTTTCTCCATTAGTAGAGATCTTAAACATGGAGAGGCAGAAGGGTCAGGACTTCGAAGGTCTGCTTCAAGTCTGGAAACTTCCTTTTGTAAATGCTTCAGCAATTGCTTCTCGGCAACAACCTGGAAAAATTAAAGGAAAACAAGAAAGAAGAAGTCAAACATGAAGTTCTGCAAATTGTAGAATTACCTAGTAGAATAAGTATAGTGGAATAGGACCCCGGTTTTTACTGTAACACAGACTTATTTAACTTGCATAAAAAGGAATACATAAATGGAATGCAACTGCATAATTTAATACAACATTTGGTTGGCCATATTAAAGTCCGCATTTGCTAACATCCACACAAGTAATACAAAGAATTTGTGTATGTGTATTTTTTTTTGCCAAATAGAATATGGGATAAGAGAACATGTAATTAGCAAGATCTACAGGTCGTGGAACTTCCTACGGGTCGTGCAGCTTCCTACAGGTTGAGGAACTTCCTATGGAGGCTGCGTTGTCCTAGTTTTCTCACTATCGAGGCCTCCATTTTACGGCCATTCTACGACCCATATTTGTTTCCTGGAGCCATCTTATTGGCTTGACTTAATAAAACAATCAATGGCATATACTATAGAAGATACTTAGATTTTACGGATTCAATTCACTTTAGGAGATAACTAGTGGGCCTACACAAT
Source organism: Solanum virginianum (assembly GCA_000787875.1). Lineage (NCBI taxonomy): Eukaryota > Viridiplantae > Streptophyta > Magnoliopsida > Solanales > Solanaceae > Solanum > Solanum virginianum. The sequence continues at coordinate 18,510 of DF361549.1, read as the reverse complement.
TACTTAGGAGGTCTTATGGTTAAAGTTGCAGAGGAAAAAGAAAGCTATCTGGGAAGTGGAGGTTGACTATAAAATTCATTTCTCTCTGGCCCTATGGGAGTTGTTTTAGGGTTGAATTGCACCTCTAATCACCCTCAAGCACAACTACTCCAAGCTTGCAGGAATCTCGTCTAAAGGGATTGGCAGGAAAGAAAATCCTTGTGCCACCAATTCCAATCTGGATTGGGAATTAATAAGCTGGGATTGCTCAGTTGGTAAAGTGAAGGACTAAAAATCCTCATGTCATATGTTGCTTGAGATCTTCACTTTCGGTGCCAAAATCGACCTGAGAAATTTCGTACAAACTCAATGATTTTTGTAATCAAAATTGACAGAGAAATATCGCTCCTTTTCTTTTTATCTCCTCTCAAGGCTTGATAAGTGTCTTCTTCATCAAATTCAAACCAAAGAAATTGAGTAATAGCACGTATAGCTATGGATGTTGAAGACTTTCGGATAGAGGCTAGCCTCACACACGAATACAAGAAGCCCAAAAAAAAGCAAAGCAGACAACTCAAAGGAAGAAGCTAGCACCGACTCTTTAGGACAGAATGGAATGCTTTCGGTGCTGCTTAACGAATCCTTACCACAACCGAAAAATAAGTTACTCGCTCAGGAAAATTAGCACTTGAGGCTATCGGTCCACGAATCATATGAAATTTTAGCCCAAGGCAGCAACTGAGAAAATGGCTGATCTTGGTGCTAATATCGTAAACCCATAACATTGAAAGCTGGGTGGCGGTGATAAAGAGGGGTCTCACAGCTTTCGATGGAATATGACCAAAAGTAACAGGGAATTCTACTTCAAAGGTGGGTTCCCTTTTGGGATATTGAATGCCATAGATTTTTTGTTATCTCTGCAAGTAACTAACTCCTAATGCCGCTGCAATAGAATTGAGTTGAAAGCTAACCGTCCTACCTTAGAAAGGCCTCGCTCCATGCTTTCTTTTGAGTCACTATCCTCATGAGTCATTCTTGCTATAATCTGTCTCTCGATAAGAAGCTTTCTTTTGATCCGAGTTAATCTCGAATGTTCCTTGCTTCCAGCTATCCTCATGAGTCATTTTTGCTGTAATCTGTCTCTCGATAAGAAGCTTTCTTTTGATCCGGGTTAATCTCGTCTTCTTGAAGAATTACGGATTCCTAAACCTAGTAAGGGAAAGCGATTCTACTCCAATTGCATTCATCAGTTGGATGAGAGTGAGAATATAAAGGAAGCCAGGAGGAAGAATGGAGTATAGCATTACCTTTAGAGTATAACCCTACTCCTAGGCCCCTCAATCCCATCTCTACTAATTAGTCAAAGGCACAAAAAGGATGCCCCACCTATTTTTGTTCTGTAATCAGACGAAGCAACGCTAGCAAGGTAGGGGTTAGCTCAAAGGCTCGATAAGGATGCCCCACCTGTTTCTGTTCTGTAATCGGACGAAGCACCAAAAGCGGATCTGGCAGTTTAAGGAAAGTATATTATATAGAGGGATGGGCCATAGGCAAATCCATAATGAGAGGTAACAGCAGTCTTTGCTTTCGAAGAAGAAAAGGAAGGACAGAGAGAAGAAGACCTAACCTGACCCTACTTCTACAAATACCTCAATGGTACTTCTTGAAGTTTATCACTTGTAGGAATGACATAATGCTAATCCATGTTCCACACGGCCAAGGAAGCATCGGTTTTTAATCTCATTATGACTTGGTCGTTCGAAAAAGCAATTAATTCAATTAGAATAGTGGAACGGAAGGCAGTAAAAGAATGAAATAGTCCTTTCTTTTCCAATCGCCCCGCGAAGACAGACGCTCGGAAAGGTTCTTGAGATTCTCAATTGCTCTTTTTAGTGGGGTGCGTACTCCCTGTCTGCCTATCTCATACTCCTAAAGCTAATTTGGATTTCTTCTTTGCTTCGCTCCTTTCCTGCATCTTTCTTTCTATCCATAGGTCGGCTTCGCGCAGATAGATCTTTGCCGGGGGAGATTGGTGCCCCTTGAGGTATGCCCTTCCGGTGGGTTGTTCCTTTATCTGTCTTTTCCATCCAGTGCCCGCACTGCATCAGAAAATCTTCATCTTCGATCTCTCTTCGCAATGTATTTTAAGGGCTAAGACATTTCTCTCGACAAAGTCGTAAGACTATGTATGGGGGCTGACGCCTGCCCAGTGCCGAAAGGTCAAGAAAGTTGGTGACCTGATGACAGGGGAGCCGGCGACCGAAGCCCCGGTGAACAGGCATCGTAACTATAATGCCGCACAGCAGTTCTTCCATACTAACTTAGCTGTCCAGCGCTGTTATTGGCATAACAACCGGTACACCATAGGTTAGCCCAAACCAGTCCTCTCATACTAGGGTTGGCTCCTCGTAGTTCTCCCTTTAACACCAATGGTAGATAGAAATCGAACTATCTCACAATGTTCTAAACCCAACTCACCTACCACTTAAATCGGGGGCCGCCGTTCACCGGGGCTTCGGTCACTGGCTCCCCTGTCATCAGGTCACCAACTTCCTTGACCTTCCGGCACTGGACAGGCGTCAGCCCCCATATATGGTCTTATGACTTTGCAGAGCCCTGTATTTTTGGTAAACAGTCGCCCGGGCCTGGTCACTGCGACCACCTCTTCAAGTGAGACATTGTATTGTGTCTATGTAGCGATTGCACAAAAATGCTCAACTGTGGCACAATTAGTTCAAATTCTTTCAGAAGCGAATGCTTTGGAATATTCTATTCTTGTAGCAGCCACCGCTTTGGATCCTGCTCCTCTACAATTTTTGGCCCCATATTCTGGGTGTGCCATGGGGGAATATTTCTGCGATTTAAGGTTCCGTTCCTTTATTCATTAATAGGGGCTCCTGAATCCGACTTATTTGAGGAACAAAGTAGCTCGACCAACGAGCGTAGCCTTTGAATCCAAAATTTCTCGCACGCTTGGTTGCAAAGGGCTATAGTCAGAGAGAGGGTGTGGACTTTAATGAAGTACTCTCTCCTGTTGTGAAAGACAGCTCTATTCGCGTCTTGCTTGCCATGGTTGGTGCTTTGCGACAAGTGCCAAAGAAGTCATAACCACTGCCCAAGTAAACATGGTATGAGATTAGTGGTTAATTTGAAAGCTCCTAATGACTTCTAAAGGAACTATCATTTAATTATTTCTCTCTATTTTATTCCCTTTAAAATAAAATATACCAATTGATAACAAGAAATAATTAAAGGATTGTTTGGCCATGTACTAGGTATGCAGGGAAAGAAGTTTAATTTGCCAAAGAAGAAGATTTCCGCTCGAGAGAAATTCTTTTTATTGCATTCCTGGCTCTCGGCTCTCTCTTTCCCTTTATCTCGTGCCTGGGAATATATGAATGTCTTTTACTATGATTTTTGGGTGGGAAGAAAATGATTGCCAGTTCTTTGATGAATATGATCTTGGGCCACAGAAAGAGCATCTCTCTCTGTCTATTCAAAGATCCAAGACTGCTAGTTAAGTTGGTGACACTGGTTCCCCGTCCCTACTCTCCTATCTCTCTCACCCTGGTTGGGCTCTGGCTTAGTGTGATTAAACTGTGAATCGAGTCAGGAAAAAGAAGTCCAGCTCCAGGCTTTAAAGAAGAGAAGAAAGACCTGGCTTCAAGGGAAATGCTTTAGGAAAGAAATCTTATTGGAACTGTCCATATCCGGTTCATCCTTCGAAACCATATCACATCCCGAATCTGATGAAATAGGATGAATTGAGATAGTATTTTGTAAATACAACCCAGCGTCACACATTCTCCAGGTTCGAAGGGATCTAGTGCCCAACTATCGACTCCTCCCGGAATTTCGTTATCGGAGTCGAGCCAGGAATGGCCGTTAGTGGACACCCACCACTTTTCACCGGTTAGAGAGGCCCTCTTTAATACATTAAGAAAAGATGTTCACAGGGGCCAGAAAGACTCGGTCATAGGAATTTAGAACACCTACGTGCTGGTAAACGAAAACCACCTCGACCGGATCAGAGTAAACAACAATGTCGAATCAGGCCGCCCTTTGTCTTGAAAGAATTCACACGCGGCCACCAGCTTTCCTAAAATAAAGGGAGACCTGCTACTTACTGCTCACAGAAACATCTATGAGATAGTCAATTTTAGCATCTTTGAAGAATCATATTGAGAATAAGAAAGAAGCCGATCATTGAATTGATTAACCTAAGATTTCAGGGAACCCAAAGAAGAGCTAGAAAAAGGAAAGCGGCACCGCTCCATGGGCTTAATAGCTCTATTTCTTATTCCTGAGTGGAAGGTATGCTCAGCCCCTGATACATTGCTCTTTCTTAATCCTTGCGTCTAGGGATAATAAGTCGGTTGGCTCTTAGAGTATAGCCTCTCTTGGGGTTAGCGATAAGAGTACACCGGCCCGTGTGGTAGCGGGCGAACTAAGGATTTTGTGCTTGCAAGGAAGCGTGCAAGTGGGTGAACGCATCACCAGCCAAGCTAGTCACTTGGAACCCAATCTCGAAAAATAAAGAGAAGTACAAGCAAGGATATTTTCTCGATCAAGAAGGTATTGAACTTCTCGACGCACCTCTATTAATTCCTTCTTTGCCTCATCTTCTTCTCTTATGAAATTTCTTTTGAAATCTCTTCCGGCCTGGCCTATTAAGTAAGTTAGTTAGAGATCGAAACTGGACCTGAGAGAGACTAGACTTCTAGTAAGAGTAGGTGCGCCTTAAGTTGAGGAGAGCTGTTCACAAGCAGTGGTTATGAGCTCTTTCTTGTTTCGGTTCAGAAGAGGCTGCGCACCGTCAGTTAGTTGAGGAGAGCTGTTCACAAGCAGTGGTTATGAGCTCTTTCTTGTTCCGGTTCAGAAGAGGCTGCGCACCTTCAGTTGCACTAGTGGATTGAATAACCTTTTTTTTTAGTGCCAACAAAGTGCATGTGTTCTTGGTTAATAAAAACACAAGTATAGGCTGGAGGACTGATACTATAAGTAGGACAAATTTTTCTGTAGACTTTTGGAAATCTGTTTCATGTAGCTTGGTAAGGAAATTTTGAGTCGTGGGTACAGGACCCTTTACATGTAAGACCTATTACTCATGCAATTTGGGTTGTAACTATTGGTACCTGACCCCGTCGGCTCGATATTTTTACAAGCACCGACCTGGACTCTATAGGGCAATTCAAAGAAGAGAACGAGGATAGCTGACTACCACTAAAACTCAGGCTAAGAGCACACACTGTATGATTGAAAACTACCAAACAGACCTCCCCAGAAGGTAATTTTAATGTGGCCGATTTTCCCTCTTTTGCAATCAGTTTCGCTACAGCACCCATTGCTCTAGCTAATTGTCCACCCTTTCCAAGTGTGATTTCTATGTTATGTATGGTCGTGCCTAAGGGCATATCGGTTGAAGTAGATTCTTCTATTGATCAATCAAAACCCCTTCCCAAACTGTACAAGCTTCTTCCAAAGCATACGGCTTTCTGGATGTAGATGATGATATCTATACATACAGATCTCATATATATCGTAGAATGAAGTACCACAGGATATATATATGAATCCAAATCTGCCGAATCACTCATGTTATGATCTTCTACATCCTGGGTCTTCCAGTTCCGTTTATCTGTTAACAAATAATATGAGCCGCCAGATACATCGGCTAAGGTTTCATCATTACCCTATCCCACGCAAATCATTTACCTGTGCTGCATTGGTCTTTTCACTCCCCACTCTCCACCATAAAAAAATCTTTCCACTATATCTCAGGAGTAGTCAAAGGTATGAAGTAACTCGACTGATAAGGAGAGGAAGGTAGGCGGGTCCGAGTAGGAATAAATTGACTAAGAAGTAGGGCATACAACAATGGATCAATTCATTCAACAAGATCTGTTCGGATCAAATCTACTACCGACCGGTTTACGGAACAAGGAGTTAAGCAAGGGCCAGGAGATTGATAAAAGGGGAAGGGCCCATTGAGTTCTTACGCTTTCATGTTGACAACTCAATTCAGTCGATTACTACAGGGATGACCCCAATCTGGAATATGACCCATAAAAGAAAATACCTATTAAACCGATTACAAGAATACAAGCTACAGTACCTATTATCCAAAGAGGAATCCTTCCAGTAGTATCGGTCATTTACCTCACTTCCCTCCAGATTTCATTAAGTGGTCATGTTAGAGACATAATCATCACATGTGGATTGGTGGATTTCTTATAGTTGGTGCTACTGCGCATGCAGCCATTTTTATGGTAAGAGATTATGACCACTTTTCCAAATAAATCGAACCTCGATACCACATTCATCAAAAAGAGATGGCCATCTCTCTAGGTTGCATAACCCCTTTAGATCATTCTATTCGTGCTTGAAAAATGACCCCATTGGTCCGCTCCTTTTAATGGACATTCTTAGTCGTCCTCCGAGGGTTAACACCCCATAGATCAGATTGTAAACTCTTTCAGACCCTTAGTTTCTCTTGGTTGGGGCAGAGTTTCAGCCTGCCTTCCACCGAATATAAAAAACCTTAGAGCTGCCTAACCTGTTGACATCCCGGTGAAGAGAGCCATTATTTGTGTTACATCTTCAAATTTGAGAGAGGGTTTTCCTCTTATCTCTCAAATTATAGTCATTGAAGCGATCGAGAGAAAGTAAGAAAACCTTCGACCCTTCTTTCTAAATGGGGGTGCCCGAGGCACCTCATCTTCTCATTTCGTCGTTGCTCATTCCCGTTAGGCCAAAGTGTTTGGCCTTTCCTTCTCCGTGCCCGTTCAGGCTTCGCTGACCTATCGCATGGTAAAAAGAAGAAAGTATGAAAGAATAGTAAATGGAGCACACCGCGGAAAGATTCTAAATATGAGAAGTCCCCTTGGATTCGAGAAGAAGGAAATGAAGAACGGGAATGAAATGAAATAAAGCGTTTCTAGCTCTAGTTTCGAATAAGCTTGTCCTTGTTGTAGACTTCAGAGAAGAGAAAAGAGGCATTCGTCAGCGTAGGAAGGCTAACCGAGCGAAGCTCTTTCTTTTTTTTGGCCGTGCCGTGAAGTGAAATTGTATCGTATGTTAGTTAGAGAGGTTAGGCTACTTTATAATGCAATTCGGTATCTCTATATAACTGTAAAATAATGTTTTTCGAGAAAGTGCAGAGCAAAGTAGTAAATACTTTGAGTCTTTGGAGTGAAATAAGTAGGAGCGTAGCCTTTGAATCTAAAATTCCTCGCATGTCATTTTTTGAGAAAGTGCGGTGCAAAGTAGTAAATACTTTGAGTCTTCGAAGGGGGCTAGCCACAGAAAGTCCAGAAGTCGCTTGATTCTCTTCTTAGGAAAATGCATCTTGCTTTCCTAATCTAATGGATTCCCCTTTTACTGCAATAGTTTTGTAGCAGGTTGTTTCAGACGTTTTCTAGGAGAAGTAAGGGCATTACTCCCCCTTTTTTTCTCCTTTTTTTTGGGTTATCTTTTCTGTACCACTTTCTCCTTTTTAGGAAAAAAGGAAAGAGTGCTTTCGTTCTTTATATTTTTTTTAATTTATTTATTTATGCCTTTAGTTATCTAATACGGGTTGACATTCTTAGTTTTTTCGCAGCTTCCTTGGTTTTGACAGTTTCTTCGAATTCCGAGAACAGTTCCCCGGGCTGGACTTCATTACTGGGAAGCACGTCGCAGGAACCCTCTTCGCCTTGTGGGGCTTACTTCCTAGCCCCAGTGGGAGTAGTGACTAGCGTTATAGGTCGTTGGGCGGCCGGAAGGTTGCCACGAGTAAGTAAGTTTGGGGGACCGAAGGCAGTTCTCCGTGCACCGGACACGTAGCTTACCGAATCAGTTGCGACACGGATGGGAATGCATGCTACGAAAGATAGGGTCGAGTCTGATATATCAACCGTCTACTCAATATCCTTGTACTACCGACCGGTT